>JANHFT010010670.1:57815-91341 GCA_032467955.1 Pseudoxenodon macrops | reverse complement strand
TTTTTCTTCTGCGCATGCACAAAAGCCGAGTTTCCGGCACTGCGCATGTGTCGCCATCTTGTTTTCGCCCTTTTTTGGGGGGGGGATTTTTCGGGGCTTTTTTCTACTGCGCATGCACACATTCACAAGGCGCATGCGCCCACATGACATGCCCACACGGCGTGCACGCGTGGCGCAGGAGGCAGCAAACCAGCGGCGAGGTAAGTTAGAACCCACCCCTGGACCCATTCCTGTAATGGCCCTCCCTATGGTCACTCATACCTTACTCAAGTTGCCAATGGAGTACTGCAACATGCTCTACATGGAGCTGGCTGCCCATTCTCTTTATTCTGACAGGGTTAGTGTACTCTGTATTCTGTCAATTAAAAATACCATCTAATGGGTTGCTGCACCTGCCCTATGGAATAGTCAAACTCTCCCCCCCTTCACTTCCCAGGTCTGCATAGCTTCAACCTTACACAATCTTTAAAAAAGTTATTTTTGAAGGCTTGGGGCCAGATTGTTTAGGAGGTCCTTCCTTTTCAGTAGTCAGTGAAGTGAAGGAAGGAAGGTCTAAAGTGCCTTTCATGGTTTTTCTCCATATCTTGTTTTACTTTGTCATATACTGTCCCTTTTGTATTGTATTATATTGTATTCCATTATATTGGTGTTTAGTTTGTGAAGCTGCCACAGGCATTTGGGCGTTAAGTGACAAAAAAATGTGAGGAACAGATTAAACAATTCTGGTTTCTCACATACATTTCCATGATTACTATTACTGTTCTATTTTTACTGTCCACCAGATGCTCACAATAATCCTGTAAAAAAGGGTTTGGCTAAAAGATGGTGACTGGCCTTAAGAACTCCCAGTGAACTTCATGGTTGAATGGATATTTAAGCCTTAGATCTCCTCAACAATGCTGGCCCTACAATCTAACCATGTCACAAAGGGACCACAGAGAACCCACCTTTGTTACAGTTTACATAGCAAAAGATACAAATAAGGAGGAAATCCAGCTAAGGAGCTGGGCATTCTGACAGTGGCATACCAAAGAGGGCCATTTTTATAACACCATCTTCCTCTTGCTGCTAACCACCAACAGCCGATTGGTATGCTAATAGCAATGACCTAGATCCGTACCTGCTACCAACACTATGCCTAGTGTCCTCTTTGCCCCCCAAGTCACCATACAAAGCACCCCATTACTATCTGCACCAGAGGCAGATTGCTCTCACCCCTACTCTTAATATGCCACTGATCCTGCATGTTTACTATGGGTAATCCATTCAGTTTATATTTTGGCATGTAATAAAATCATTTCTTACGTACAGTATTGGTTAGCTGATTGTCAGGAACGTTCTCTCTCAGTTGCCCACGCGGGACCTGTGAAAAATGTGCCGATAGTTCTGCCATTGGGACTTTTTTCTTGAGTTACTGCAGCTGTAAAAAGTTTTTAAAAAGAAAGAAGTTCTGAAAACCTACAATTTATTTGAACGAACTTAAATGAAAAACTATCTTAGCAGCTCTTTCTAAATCAGTGGGTAGAAAAAGCAGTTTGGCGTAGAGATTAATGATGCTTAAGTACCGTATTTTTCGACGTATAAGAGCACCTTAGTTTTTCGGGAAGAAATTAGGGGGAAAAATCTGCCTACCAGGTATTCATCTGGCCTTAGTCTGCTCAGCTTCAGCACATTATTTTATCCCCTGATTAGGACTGAAAAAAAGCTTCTAAAGCACAGCTGATAAAGAGAAGCAATGAAAAAACCCTGCAAAGATAGCTTCACTCTTCACTCGCCTTGTTATGTCTGAAAAAAAGCTTTGAAAAAGCTACATTTGGAATATAAGATGCACCCTAATTAACAGGCTCTTTTGGGAGGGAAAAAGTGAGTCTTATACTCCAAAAAATACGGTAATTATTGTCCAGTGATTTCACATTTACCATATATTTATGATTGGCAAATCTGTTCCAAACCAAAGTTTGTCTAAACTTGAACTTTAACATCGCTGACAATATATCAGAACTAGCTGCAGAACTATAGAAGGATACTTATGTGAGTTGAATTTAAAGTCAATAAATATTCCTGACTATAAATCACAATTAGCCAGCAATGTGTTTTGCACCTAATCAATAAGATGCAAAAAACTTAGTAGCATTGTCCCTCAGAATATGCATTCTTAAAAAAAAATTGCTGTCTACCCTTTGAAGGTTTCTTCCTCCGCTCATTTCAACCAGAATAAAAAATGTCTCAGGTAGGCTAATCATAAATTCTGGCATCAGAAAGAAATTACATATGATCGATACATGTTAGAATATAAATATCCATGTATAATAGTGTAACTACTACCACTGTATACTTGTTGCTGTACAGAAAGAAGAATGCAGTTTTGCAAGTAATTTTGAAGAGGGATGGGATGGCAATAAAGAGAATACAAACAAGCAATTACTGTAACTAATATTTGGAAGTTGATGAATGAATAATCTAAAAGCAAAAGATGAAAACAGGGAGCCAACTTGGGTGAAGACAGCTAAAGCTCTGGTTTTGAAGACTAAATTCGAAAATTATTATGAAGTGACACAATGAACTAAGGAGAAAAGATTATTTGGCAATCATTTTCAATCTGTGAACCAAATATCTGCACTCTATGTGGGGCTGATATACAGCAAGCCGAAAAATACATTATAGGAGTAGGTAAAGATGAACATTCATTTTTTTCCTCCCTGGGTTGGTGCTAAAGGATTCTAAAGACTACATTGTTATCAGGAAAGGCCCGACCACTTCCAGTTTACAGGTAGTCCTCGACTTATACAACAGTTCATTTAGTGACCGTTCAAAGTTATAATGGCCTTGAAACATGTGACTTAACAGTTTTTCAGTTACAACCTTTGCTGCATCCCCATGATCATGTGATTAAAATTCATATGCTTGGCAACTGGTTCATATTTGTGACTGTTGTTGTGTCCCAAGGTCATGTGATCACCTTTTGTGACTTTCTGAGAAGCAAAGTCAATGTGGAAGCCAGATTCACTTAACAACCAGCTTACTAACTTTATCAACTGCAGTGATTCACTTAGCAATTGTGGCAAGAAAGGTCATAAAAGTGAGCAAAACTCACTTAACAAATGTCTCACTTAACAACATAAATTGTGGTTGTAAGTCGAGGATTAACTGTACTATATATTTATTATCAAAATATGGTTTCAAAAATGACATGACAAAGATGAGTGGAAAGTAGAGCTGGATGTACTGTTCAGTAATCTCAGTATTTTCTGACTCCCTATTTAATAACAGGAGCAATAACATGATTTTTGCATCACTCTAAAACAGTTACTGAAATGATAAAAGGGAGAAGTAAAGATAAATTATTGCTCACAAAAATCACCAGAGCTCACTGGCATAAATATCTTGTTACCCTTAAATGTTTTGATGGCGTTTTAATAGTAATAACACTTAGACTTATATATCGCTTCATAGTGCTTTACAGCCCTCTCTAAGCGGTTTAGAGTCAGCATATTGCACCCAACAATCTGGGTCCTCATTTTACCGACCTCGGAAGGACGGAAGGCTGAGTCATCTTTGAACCAGTGAAATTTGAACTGCCTAACTGCCAGCAGTCAGCAGAATTAGCCTGCAATATTGCATTCTAACCACTGTGCCACCATTGCTCAGTAATAAAGTGATACAATCAAGAATGACAGTTGCTAGTTCCTGATCTGATGGCTACTTTGATCAGCCACAGCCATTGTCTTTTATTCACAAGAATGAGCCAAGCTCCACCCTGAAAATGATTACAGTAAAAAATTGCGCAGGACTCATTGAGCTGATCGCCATTTTGCATTTCAGTGAAAACAGCTGAGATTTTCAACGGTGTGTTTTCCTTTGACTCTGTATAACCTAAACACAAGTGGAGCATATCTCATATTTATTGAGGTAGCATTACAAAAATCGCAGAGATGAAGTCCAAAGAAGAATTTATTGAAAATCCATAGGAAAGCAGTGGTGATAAAAGGACAATGATAAAGTGTCTTTGGGATGTCCCTGTATGATTTTTTTTGCTGGTTTTTAAAAAATGGTTTTTGGTATATTTATCAGATCTTCCAATCTAATCTACAGTTCTGATAAAAAAGTACAGGTAGTCCTCGATTTACAACAGTTTGTTCAGCGACCGATCATTGAAAAAAGTGACTTACGATCACTTTTCAGACTTACGACCATTGCAGCATCCCTGTGGTCATATGATCAAAATTCAGACCGTTGGCAACTGACACATATTTATAATGGTTGCAATGTCCTGGGGTCATGTGATCCCCTCTTGTGACCTTCTGACAAGTCAATGGGGAAGCCAGATTTACTTAACTAATTTAATAACTGCAGTGATTCACTTAAGAATTTTGGCAAGAAAGGGCATAAAATGGGGCAAAATTTACTTAACAAATGTCTCGTTTAACAACAGAAATTTGGGGCTCAATTGTGGTCGTAAGTCGAGGACTACCTGCATGTATGCAGACAAGTACTAGAAACAAGACAGCATTAGGTGAGAAAAATTGTTGAATATTAAACAGAATGAGAGCAGCTGCACATTTTTTTGAGAAAAAAAACCATGAGGCTGGTCAATATTAGTAACTGGTATTGCACCTAATTGCTTTCCTCTGTTCTTTTGCCATGCTTCTAGACCATATGAAGCCATCTTATTAAGAAACTAGCATGCTATTCAAATCAAGATTTTGAGTAAAAATATGGGCAAGTTGCAGTAACTTGCTTTCCAGGCATCTTTCAGCCATGTTTGTTTTCCAGGGCTTATAAACCCTTTGCATTCGATTCCACAGAATGTTTTCAACCATGTAGAGTGCAATGACAGCACCTTTCAGTTTTATAAAGTAGAAAGAGACATTCTGTTTTAAAGATACAAACAGCTGTTGCATTTGCACCCCTGGGGGTTCTGAAGCACCTTTACATGGAATCAAATCTACAGGATTATGCAGGTCCATAAATTCTTTCCCTTTTTCATATCTGTGCCAAGGGTTGAAATGGGAAAAGAAAAAGGCTAAACTTTTCTGCACCCTGTCCACAGTGGCTCTAATACTCATGATATCAGCTTTCCCCCCCATAAAAAGTAGGAAATGATAATCACAGGAAATCTGTTTTCAATATAAATGAAGCTAGCCTGTTTTTTCTGTTGTTTAGTAATCATTCTACCCATTAATTTATCTATCCATTGATATGATTATTGGTTAGTCGTGCTATGTGGGCATGTTGTGTGCATTCTTATACTGCTTGCATTTCCACATTATACTTATCCGTGGTTTATTAAATAAACTATAATAATCTATAATAAACATAGAACACACTGAATCCAAACTAGTGGGACTGATATTGTAAAAGGACCTCTGATACACTCTTCTTCAGTAATTGCCACTAAGGTTTTGGAAAAATATGGGAAAGAAACCTGAAATTGCATGTAACCTCATAAGAGGATTTATTAAAACTGTTATTACTCAATACTATGTTATATGTAAAGGAAACTAAAAATAAGAATTAACCTACAAAAGATATAAAGTAGAATGACTGAAGTAAATTGGGCCAAGAAGAAAGTTCACATGAAGTCCATAGCGGGCTACAAAATATCACCTCATTCATGGATAAACTGTTTTTAAGCCGAATATATATTCAGCAAAAAATGCTTTACAACACAGGATAACATAGTCCTGATGCATGCTTAATAAAGTCTATCATCCAGCTCTAGATCATATGATCTGTAAGAGCATCAAATCGTTTTGTAGATCTAAACTGTAATCAGTTTGCTTTAGAGAGGCTGTGTTCACATGGCTTACTCATAGGAAACTAAATAATGGTTTTCTCAATAAATCTCATGCTCTGGATTGGCATGATATTCTAAAGTATATTCTGGATATCTTGCCAAGATTTGCATTGTACATTAAAATGCAACGGCTAGCTCTGAGGTCAATGTATCTTGTAATCAGATACAATAACATTAATAGGCATCCTTTGATCTAGAGATAATTAAAACAAAATGACAGACAATCCATTTAGTGATCAATTGTTTAATATGAAATTGAGAATCATGACAACTATATGTGAAATTGTTCTACACTCAATAAAGTAACAAAATTTCCTTTTTTACCAGATTAACAGAAAAGCATTAGAACCTGGAAAGCATGGAAAAAATACCAGTGCTCAATTACATCTGTTCTTTCCTTAGGTGTCTTTAATACAGTACTTATAAATCAGTAGCAAATTTGAAAATATAAAGAAGTAACTTTATAAGAGTTATCACAACAAAGTAGCTATTCTATTTCCCTTCAAGCATGCCTATGAACACGCCTACTACCCTCACAAAAACAATGCTGATCAGAACATGTATTTTTTTGGTCCTTTCAAGATTGTTACCATAATAGTTTAGCTGGTCATACCTTCCTCACTTTTTGACCTACAGCCATATCCCATACAAGTTGATTTTTATTCTTTATAAATATTTGCTTTAAAGCCAAATAAGTGATTTGAGGCAGGTATACTGGTATTTTAAATTGCGTCAAAAGCACCATCTTATCCATTCATTCCTCTCCATTCTCCCACCCTCCCCCAAATCTAAGTGCAAATACAGAAGTATTTTACAGAGGAATTTCATCTCTACTTTCATCCCAATGTATAGTAGCAGAAGTTGGTATTACTTCATCAGTAATGAAAGATTGTTTAATTTTCCAGACAACTGTTTAAGTTTTGATCTTCTGTACCACATATCCCTAACTTTTTGTAGGCCAAAGGCCCACTTCATTAGATGTATGGAATGTAATTCTAAATTGACACATTTGCAGTCCTGGGAAGAAGAAGAAAATGTTACTATATAGCAAAGACAGGGGAAAATATAATGCAAGAAACATTGTCATTGTACTATATGAAGTTATTGATTTAATGCTACCAAAATATTTATCAAACACACAATATAAGCACACAAACGTAAATTAAAATAATGCAATAGCAATTTAGCTGTGATTTGCTCATGCTACGATTTGTTCAAATATTTTCCCGAGCCATAACATGGTTTTTGTAATTTAGCAATTCAAACATTGTATTTTGTAAATAATGCTTCATATTGCTTAGCCTGATATATGTCAACCAAATTATAATATATTCAGCAGTTCAGATAAATCAAACCATAGTTAGCACAATAATTAAGTCAAGTTTACAACCCAATAACTTAGTACTGATAAGCTATTTAGCAATTGCAATTTTTGAATGGTTATTTTATATATTTTGCATTTCATCTTGCATTTTGTTCTCTTTTTATTAAACAATTCTCTTTACCAACACCAAACATTTCTCACTCTTAAATTGGATTCTGATCCACAAAAGTGGATCTCTTTTAAAAGATGCCATAAAACAGAGTTTTATGAGAAACAGAGTTATTTGAGAAGCCAAAAAGTACAGGATAATGCCCTTTAAAAGCTTGAGGTACACCTGCCTCAGAAACAAAGACCCTTTTGTTATCTTGCTACAATAAATCCACCAAATTTCACTGTGTTGTTTTCACTCTTCGATACTGTACTGTTATTATCTGTCGGTTTCATTGTTTATTTGTGTCAGTCTTTAGGGGAGAGGTGCTCACATTGAGATGACACCAACGGGAGATGCGGCGGCAAAAAGTTTAGGGAAACCGTCCCCCCCCCGCTCCCCGCTTTAAAGAAAGGATGGGAACTTAACTCCGATCTAAGTTAAGGGAGAAACGGAGCTAAGATCCTTATGAATGGGCCTCGGATCTTGGCCTGCAGCCAAAAGAAATGTATCCTTTTCAGTTCCACGACGTGGGAACCAGCCTTCCCACAGACAAAGCTCCTCCACCGGCTACAGAGCTTCCCCACATGGGATCGGATGCAGCCAAGGGGCTTCCCCTTTTAACGCAGTTAAAAGATTTCGGTTTAAGACCAGGGAGGCAATTTCGGTCCAAGTCTCGCCTTCCTTACCGGCACAGCCCGATCTGGAGTCAAAGCTCGGGCAATTCCTCCGTTAAAACCCCTTTCTCCAGCCCCGCTCTTTCTCCAGGCACTCCGATCCCTATTAAGAGCCGGGGGGGGGAGGGAAACCCTACTCCGGATTTACGAAGGGGTGCAAAGGGAGGCCACGGCCGCTGGAAGGAAGGAAGGAAGTTTTGATGGACCGAAGCTATTCTGCTCCTTTGTAGTAAGAGGGCGGGTAGGGAGAGACGGAAGGGAAAGAGTCCCGAGGGACACGACCTGCCTCCTGCACAGGCCCCCTCGCCCTCCCTCGAAAGCCGCCGCTTACCTTTCACCGGCTCGGCACCCAAATTGTCTTTCCTTCGGGCCGAACCACGGCAAAAAAAAAACTCCCCTCCCTTTTCGCCCGACGCTTCCGGCCCAGGCCTCGCCCCGCCTCCTCTGGACTCCCGTAGGCGGGGAGTCTCCCGCTCCTTGTTTTCTTTGGCAAATCGCGCTTGTCCATCAACGGAACCGCCTTGCCCCCTCGGCGGCGGACTGTAGCCGGCTGCAGCCGAAGAAGAAAGGGAGTTAGCGCGCATGCGTCGGAGCAGTTGCAGCGGCTTCGGCGTCAGGCGTGTCGAGGAAGCCGGAGGTTAATTTTTATTTGACAAGAGTCGAGGTCGTTGAACCTAATTTAGTTGAGAAAATGTGAAGTTTTTGGCAAGGAATTGCTTTTTCCCAGGAAATTGGATGGATGTTCGCGCCAGGGTAAACTTTAAAGCGATTTGTTTTGTGTACTGTATGCCCTTGTAATTGAAGTTTGCACACCGTAGCTTGGTGCAGAAATGTAATTATTTTTTTAAGGCTGTTTTTATTCATGGACATTTATTTATGGACATTTCTCGAGGGTGACCGGTTGCTTCACGCTTTAATTGAGGTTCAAGCTGTTTTAAGATGGCTTAGCTGAAGAAGTGGTAGCCATCAATTGAGAAGAAATGAGTATTCTTCATGGTCTACTTAACTGAGAGGTGGGCTTAGATAGGAATCGCCATTTGCTAGTTTGCATGGCTCTTTTAATGTAGGGTGTAAAACCATGCAGTGGATTCAGATTGTAGTAACAGCAACTCCTCCCTCTCAGGAATGACACTTAATGATTTTGTGGCTGTTACCGTAATCCAGGTTTTGTTTTGTAATAAACTCAGTTCTGAAACCATGACATCCCAAACAAGTTTTGTTATAGTTAAAATATTTTCATTTGGGGGAAATGAAGGAAATAGGAACAAATCCCTTAAATCTAATTTAGGACATTACTTTGCCAAACTGTCAAATGGCTGGGTTTACATGTTGCCCTGAACAGTCATAAAGGTTCCCCTCACTCTAGGGGGCTGTGCTCATCTCAAGTTTCAAAGCTGAAGAGCCAGTGCTGTCTGAAGAGGTCTCCTTGGTCACGTGGCCGGCATGACTAAATGCCAAAGGTGCACAGAACACTGTTACCTTCCCACCAAAGGTGGTCCCTATTTTTTCTACTTGCATTTTTACATGCTTTCAAACTGCTAAATTGGCAGAAACTGGGACAGGTAACGGAGCTCACTCCATTATGAGGCACTAGGGATTCAAACCGCAGAACTTTCTGATCAACAAACTCAGCGTTTTAGCCACTGAGCCATCATGTCCCTCTAAACAGTCATAGTTTTTGGTTTAAATAAAAAGGCCAGATTCTTGCTCAGCCTCCAATTGTTATTTATACACCAGTGGTCATTTTCACATACTGCATTGTATAAAAAGCAAGCATGCCATGAGTAAATTTCTATTTACAAAATCCCATAATTCACTCTGAGTGTTGTAGTTTTAAAGTCACCAGAAAAACACTTCAGATACCAGTTTTGAATGTAATATATTGGAACCATAACTGTCCAGGAATATGGTTTTAATCTGCAATTGTCTCAAAACTACAGCTTTAATTTTATTCCCTGTCCAGCAGCATTTTTTGTGGAGCACTTTTTAGCAGCAGCCAAAAAAGCTAATAATCCTTGGCTGTATAAACAGGCATAGAATCAAAAATCGTATGAAGTATTAGTATCACTTTATAAAGTCTTAGTAAGGCCACACCTAGAATACTGTATCCAATTTTGGTCACATTACAAAAAAGATGTTGAGACTTTGGAAAAAGTACAAAGAGCAATTACGATGATTAAAGGTCTGGAGACTAAAACATATGAACAGTTGCAGGATTTGTTTGGCTAGTTTAGAAAAAAGGATTGGGGGGGAGGGGCATACATGATAGCAATATTTCAGTATTTGAGAGGTTGCCACTGGAGGGGGTATATTTATTTTCTGAAGCACTAGAGGGCAGGACAAAAAACAATGGATGGAAACTAACTAAGAAGCAACCTGGAATTAAGGAGAAACTTTCTAACAATGAAGACAGTTAACCACTATAAGCAAATGCTTCCTTGGAAGTTTGTTTATACAATATATTTAATTTCAGTCATAAATTGAATTTTATCAGGAGCGATATTGATGAACCATTTAGAATAAACTGTAATCCTGTAGAATTATAACTTGCAATGTCTGAGCTTAGTTTTTACCCTATTATTTAAAAAAAGTGTATTGTGTCTTTATTGAAACAGTGAGTCAACATTCAGTCTTTGTTGGAATAAAAAAAAAAGCTTTAGACATAGTTTATTTAGTTGGTCAAACATGTACTTGATAACAGGTGTAAGTATAAACATGGACATGAACAAGGAAGGCGTACAAATAAATGGGGACAGTAGGCACATTGGTGCGCTTATGCACACCCCGTTTATGGACCTCTTAGGAATGGGGTGAGGTTTACAGTAGACAGTCTAAAGTTAAAGTTATGGAGGTTAGGGGATGAAACCACAAAGTCAGGTAGTGCATTCCAGGCATTGATCACTCTTGTTGCTGAAGTCGTACTTTTGCAATCGAGTTTGAAGCGGTTTGTTTGCCCGTGTATCCTTGAGGTTGAAGTAGTCATTGACAGGTAGAACGTTGTAGCAGATAATTTTGTGTAGTACTATGCTTAGATCAGTAATAATTTTTTTAAAAAACTTTTTTTTTAATTTTACCCATTTAAAGTTTGAGAATAGTAACGCAACAATTTAGCTGCAGTGACTTCAAATGTTTCTTACATTTGTAGATGAATTCTGTACATCAGATTAGAGGTATTTTGATCTAGTCGTTTATAGATCTGCTTAAATCCAATTTTTTGGTGCTGTTGTATATAAACTGTTTAGTTCAGACTGTACCATATTTCAATTCAATTCAATTTTGTTATGTTCCATATCCTACATTTGTTTTGGGTTCCATTCATGAACTGGTACCCTGACGTCCTGTAAGAGTTGCACAAGCCAAAATTCCTTTTTCTCTCAATGATTGCAAGTTGTCTGGGTCTTGAACCTGCAAAGCAGCGTATCATTTTTATCCCCATCATGCTTCATAGATGAAGTACTTTTGTTGGCAAGGTTTTTTTAAATGAAAACATTTCTCATCAATTCCAAATAATGTCCACTGTTGCTTTGTTGGTCTACAACACATTATTCTGATAGCTTCCCATGGATGGAAATGCATCTTTTGAAAATCATGTTTTTCTTCTTGTTATTCTCTGAAGCATCCTGTTGTGCAGTATTTTCCTTCTGGCAGGATCATGAACATTGATGTCAGATAATGCAAGAATGGCCTGTGTCAGAATTATGACTTTCAACATTGGGAAGAATAACAAGGGCATTCCATTTTCTCCACTGGAACACTAACTGATTTACTGTGGATCGCTGGAGGCCAAAACATTTGGCAACAGTTTTATAACTCTTTCCAGACCAACTTTTTCTGAGATCCAGAAAATTCTCATTTGGGCATGATTCACGTCCATAAAGGTTGTGTTGTGAACAGCAGACTCTGATGGTGTTAAGATACGTAGTTTAAAACAAACTCTGGAGGACACCACCACCACCACCACCCCAAACCTGGACTATACTGCCATTTCATTGATTCCAACATTTAACTCAACACACAATCTTAAGAAAGCTCCTATCCTAAGGCAGGGATCAAACTTGCATCGTCACGGCAGCATCACATGATGTATCAGGACTTTCGCCCCTTTGCTAAATCGTGGGCGTAGACAGTGCGTGAGGCATTTGGCCCTTGGGTGCAAGTTTGACAGCCCTGTCCTAAGGCTTCATGAGGTTTTTCCCCCCAACAAAGATGTTGATTCAATAAAGACCTGCTATTTATCCAAAGTTTATTACAGATTTAGATAAACTTTGATCAGATTGAATGTGATGATACTGCAAAAATGTGTTCTAAAAATTAGTTCTAAAGAATTCACAAACCTTCTAATATCAGTAGATAGGGTACATGACTGAGTTTGAGTTTAGCAGCTAATTAGGGATCAGGGCCAGTTATCTTAGATAAGAAAACTCCATGAAATAACGGGGACAAGCTAGTGAGAAAAGGTTAAAAAAAAAAAACCCTTTCCAGATGGCACTACTTTTGGAGTTACCGTGACTGTGTCTAGTAATTTATTAGATATAGATTATTAAAAGATTCAAACTAATCGTAGTAGGATCAGCTTGTAGCTTAGTTACGATCCAATAAAATGTTGGAATTTGACAAATGGGCAAAATCTGAGATTAGTCTATACTGCAATATGAGCACATCAACTAATCACTTATATTCCTTTCCTCTCATAACTGAAATAGAAGTATCAATATTATCTTAAAACCTGAGTAATCAAAATCCAGATCAAATATATACATTTTTAATATTGGAAATATTTACACGATGAAACTTTTATAGGATCCCATTAAGAACAAGTTTTCAGATGCAAGAATTCAGTAACATGGGATCACAGTTATACCTTCTGAGTAAGTGGTCTGTATTTCTTCAGGTAAGGAGATATCAGAAGAGTGACTTTTTTAAGACAAGTTGTTGCTTCCTGGAAAGTGTTTGTCCTGCAATCAAGAAGCCTATGGCATACAGTCTTTTTTACTTGTGAGATTTTTAAAAATGCAGTTTACAGTACATTGTTATTTATACCACATCAGCATATGTATAAAACCCATAGAGTAAGATGGCAGGAAATAGTGCCCTCTACAAATCTGACAGACATTTTACAGTACAAAAAAGAATAAAGTCACAGCTGACTTGATGGCTTACGTAAAACAGTTTTTTTTTCATCTTTGAACACATTATGATCTAACATTGTAAATTGTTCTGCTCAAATTACACCTTTATACCATTGCTTTTCACAAATATCCCAAACTGACCTATTTCCAGTTTTAAATAATAAAAATTAAGATGTCATGTTTCTATTAGAAGGGCTAAAAGTAATTGTAACTGTGTGGTATTTGTCCTAATTAAAACAATGATGACAACAAGAAAACCAAGTATGAGACGTTGTGATATAGTTAAAATGAAAGTCCTGAGTTTATGCAAGTCCACCATTTGTATTTTCTACAGGACAGGCCATCTAAAATATTACAAAGCCCAACAAGTGAACAAGTTCACATCCATGCAGGTGAAAATTGTCTTCCAGCAAAATGACTCCCCATCCATTTTTTTGGATTTTAAAGTTTATTCTATTTTAAAAATGGAGGGAAAGAGAATGGTGCATTTACATAAAGTTCAATTATTTCCATATGTAGTAAGTGGAGATGTTTTCTAAAACATGAGGGTCTTCAATATTTACAAGAAGCAGTCTAGAAGATGAAGGTCAGAGACTTTATACAGCAACTGCAGTTTATAAATCATACCTGTTACTTTATCTGGCGCGTGAAAACCACCAATGTAGGATTTGGAGAATTACAATCAAGGAAGCAGAGAAATGGAACAAAGATAGCCTCAATGAAACAAGAGGATGAAAAAAATTCACATTTTCTACATTTAAAAAATACAGGTCTCACAAATGTCTCTGTGCACAGAGAAACTTCAAAGTTCTTCAGTGATGTGAAACAAAAATTGAAATGGAACCATAAAAGAAGTCTTTATTTTACCAGACCGATCTTTTTGGCTTCTGTTTCATATATTAATAACCTCCACATTTTGACTATAAAAACTTCTGCTTCTTCATCTAGCACCTGTAGGAGAAAGATAAAATTTCCAATTTAGGGTATGATCATTAAAATTATTACTACCACATTCATTTTGTAAAAGCAATTTTGTTTTCTGATAAAAGTGTTACAAGTTTACACTGGTAAATTCTTGCTTTTACTCACCATAGCAACATCATCCAGGATGCTTTGTGGTGAACTATGAGCCATAACCTGAAAGAGAGGTACATAGAAATTGTCTTAGCATTTTAAACAGTTTGAAAAATGGAAGCACATGAGACTTGGAAACATTATCAGTATAACAGATAAACTCAATGTAACAAATCATCTTAAATCTTGTTCAAGTCTCACTTTTGAGATTTCAAATAAAATGTTTTTTCCAGATGCACTCTAGCAAATATGGCACTTATAAGTACCCACACTGAATATGACAAACAAAATGCTAATTATTAAATGTAATTTTAACAGGCATTTTAAAGCTTATTAAGAAGGCACTATAGTACACCTGGGACAGATGTTACAAGTAGACACCATGTCATAAGCAATCTCAGTAGGAGCATACCATAGTTCTCAAAACACATGATCAATATAAAAGTGCTATACAGATTCATCAACAGAGTTCTGATCTAAAGCCACCAATTAAAACACTAAAAGATGACTGACTGATTTCCCTCAGTAAGTTTTCTTTCAATAAATTTTATAACACAGAATAGTAGAGATGTGAAAAATGGAGCACCCAAATATTAAGTCAGCCATTTATACGGTGGTTCTTAAAGGCTTGTGAATCCATTTGAATTTTCAAAATGTCTGAATATGACCTAAAATGTGATCAGTTATCCAAACAGGTTCTAAAATTAAAATCCAGTTAAACAAATGAATCAAGAACATTATCTGGTTTATTTATTGAAGAAACTGATTCAAAGCTATCAATCTTCGTGTAGCAAATGTATACAAAACTTTAGGATTATCAGAATGATAAATTCATTTGAAGGAGTACTTAACAGTCAAATATTTCAATATAAGGGATGATAATTGGGTATATAGGAGGCCCTTAAGAGTCAAATATTTCAATATAAGGAATAATTGGGTATATAGGAGGCCCTGCCTTATTTAAAAAAAAGGGAATTCTGAAAAATTAGCTACCAAAGTCTGATCTTCACAACATACGTATGTGGAAGTGTGCCATGGCTTGAACAAAGATTTCTGAGGATCTCTGAAGAATAGGTGTTGATGTTCAGTAGGCTGGAAAAGGTTGCAAAACTATTTCCAAAATGTTTGGATTCTATCAGTCTACTGTCAGGCAAATCATGCAAAATAGATGCAATTCTGCATCTTTGTTACCCTCCCTGGGAGTGCTACATCAGCCAGGAGCAAGACATGTAACACTAGGAGGTCTCAAAGAATTGAGGGATTACAACAAAAGAACTAAAGGCCTCTCTTGCCTTGGCGAATGTCAGTGTTTATGATACTACCATCAGGAAAACGATGAACAACAATGGTGAGTATGGCAGGATTACAAGGAGAAAGTCACTACTCTTTAAAGGAACATTGCTGCCTATCTACAGTTTTTAAAAGACCACATGGATAAGCCAGAAAGCTATTAGAAGAATGTTCCATGAACGGATGAGATAAAAATACAACTATTTGGCTTGAATGAAAAGTATTCAGAAGACAGTTAATGTTTTTGAATGGCCAAGTCAAAGTCCTGACCGTAATCCTAAATAAATTGAGTGGAAGGATCTGAAGCGGGCAGTTCATGGAAAAAAGCTGACCAATATCCCTGGATTGAAGATGTTTTGTAAATAGAAATAGGCTAAAATTCCTTTAAACTGAAGTACAGGATAGATTAACAGTTATCAAAAATATTAAGTTGCGGTTATTGCAACTAAAAGGCACACCGATAACTGAAACCAAAGATTCACATAATTTTGCCACACATAAATAAATATATTATTTTCTTCAATAAATAAATGAACATATTGGATTTTTTACTCATTTATTTAACTGGGTTCTCTTTTAGGACTTATGTGAACAACAGATCACAGTTTAGATTACATTCTTTTAGAAATACTGAAAATTCAAATGGATTCAGAAACTTTTAAACAACACTGTACATACCAGAGGTGTGCACAAAATAAAGATACTGCTTTGTTTCTAATCAGAACATGTTCGGCTGAACCATTTTGTGCTGTTTCAGCCTTCAGGTAAAACAAAATCCAAACATGACAAATACAGTAAAATTAATGTGTCCCCCCCCCGCTTTTAAGAAATTGCTACTGCAGCATAGAACACTGGACCACCAATCTCTGATCCTGCCAGAGCCTGCCTTTCTTTCCTCCTTTTACAAAGGTGCAGAAGACTGTTGGCCATATTCCAGAATATACTCTCCATTTATTTCAAAACAATAAAACTCAACAGACTTGGTCCACATGCCAAGCTGAAATCCTATTCTAGAACAGCCACTCACAATTTGATGCCTTCCAAATGTATTCGATGACAACTCTCGTCATCTCCAGTCACTCTAGTCATACTTTCAGATGTGACCTTAAATACACCCATAAGGCTCCAAGTTGACAACTATTCCTATAAAGAGCTTCTTAGAATATTTTCATTGCACAGCAATTCTCAATAAAGGTAAACCACCACGATGGATCCAAAGATCTTGACTTTTATTTCCGACATTGGAACAATCAGGCTCAGTGGATCCATAATTTCAATTCTTGCTATATTTATTATTAGTACTCTTGTGCATAACCTCAGTGGCATTTGATACCAATACCAAGTAATTTTAGATAGGCATTACCAACATACCTAAAAAAAACCTAGGCTGAGGATTTACATGTTTGCATATCTTTTGTGAACTGCAGAAGACATACCTGCCTGTATTTAGAGAACTCATTTCCTTTTTCTGTCTTTTTTTTGCAGTGAACTTTTCAATTGCTACCAAGATCCATTTTTTTCAAACAATAAATACAAACACGTAGGCTTTAAGGTCGCAGAGTCCATCCTTTGCTCAATACAGGAATCCAAATTAAAGTATCCACAATAGACTGTCCAGCATCTATCTGACCACCTTCAGTGAAAGGAAACCCACAACTCTTCTGGATAATTTGTTTGTTTGTCAAGCTATTTTTACCATTCGATATGGTATTTGCATTATTTTGAGTATTATTACTGATAAATATTTGGGAGATTTCATTCAAATGTCAGCTTTCAGATGTACAGTGCATCCAACATTGGATAATACATTCTGAAACACGCCTTGTGCCAGGCAAGCTGGCCAGTTCAACAGACCATACTGGAAGCTACTGAAGGGAGGCTATGATCAGTACCAGTCTTGCCCTTCCCTCTCTTCCCACTCCTGCCATCACAGCTCCTCTTGGTTTTGTCCCATTTTCCTCTTCTGCTTCTGCCTGCAGAGCTCCATTTTGGTCAACCCAAAACAGGCATGCTTTAGTTCAGACACAGATTAACTGAGAACAGCCATTCTGTACACAGAAGATTCATATACAGAAACACACAACTTTACATATATAGAAAAGTAAGTTACCTTTGAGCAAACAAAATCAACTAACGTAGCTTCTTCTTCACCAATATATTCTATTATTTTCTTGTTGATCCATGGTCTAATTCGCCTTTCCATTAATGTCTACAATAAACACAGGGTTTTTAAAAATATATTTTTCTGTACCGCTACGAGTTACTTTTATCCTTTTTTTTGAGTCATACATACATTGGTAGACTTTTAAATGGAGTAAGATCTTCAAATAGGAATGCAATCTTTAATTTAAACTTTAAATTAAAATATATCTCCCCCTCCCCCCGTCAAGGTGTCTACCCCTCTGAAATGGTCCCTGAGAGATCTGAATGGCTCTCGCTCTAGGAATGTTCAGGAAACTACTTAAAACCTAATCATTCTCCCAGGCTTGAGAAAAGAGCACTGTTGGATGGATTTTTTTTTTGTTTAATATGTCTATCTTCTCTTTTTTATATTATTCTACTTTTAAATTTTATTTATTAAATGTATTATATGCCACTGTAATAAAAATGAGTCAGCGACTCACATTGGGGGGGGGGGGGAAGCTGTATTTAACAGTCTCACACAGATATCAAGTCATCCAGAGGTATCCAACTGTTGACAGTGCTTCCCTGTTTGTATATTGTGAAAGCCTGATTTACTGCATCTTGGTGCAACGGATCAAGATCTGTAAGATTATATTTACTATGATTCATATAGTTTCTAGGTAACATCATGTGCACTGAAGATGTTACCTACTTTGGTTAATGAAACGTCTGCAAGAAAACAGCTAAGCTCAGAGAGGACCCCTCATTTTATACCCTGTACTCAGGAAATACAGTATGGTCTTCCCTTGGTGACTTAAGATGTTTGAGAGATAGTGGCCCAAATGAGAGATGACAAACTGTTGTAACAAGCTTTTTGAATATGATATTAATGGGGAGGGGGATGTTGATCAAAATACTCACTGAATCCACAATAGACCAGTCAAGAGGATAAGCGAATAGCTCTGGTTTAGCTGTAGGAATTTTCTCAATCAAACTCTTAATATGTTTGCGCTTCTCTTCAGTGTTTACGCTGCCTTTAGAGGAACTTTTGTCTTCATCGCCATAATCTAGAGGCACCAGCTTTCTTTTTCGGGGCATGTCATCACTGTCTTCATCTTCAAATTTATTGAAGACACTGTCAACAGTGAGTTTTTTTCTTTTCACAGCATTAGGCTGGTTGGGACTATTGCAGGCACCTATAATAATATAAAGGAAAATATTTATCTCTCACATAATACAAATTCCTCTCAGGATTTTGTCTGAATCAAGGTAAAGATGACATAATCAAAAACAAAAGGACACTGATAAAAATTTTTTTACAAAGGAGAGGAGAAGCAGAATTCGTGAAGAAGCCAGCTACAGCAATACTTAAGTGAAGCTTTATATTTTTCTGCTTTCTTCCCATTTTTAGGACGATGCCAAGCTGTAAAACCAAAAAACATACCCAATTTGAGACTTAGTCCTATTTTAGGCCGGTATTCCTCTGGCTGCTGCTGATCAGGAGAGTTTTCATGTGGGATGATGATGCCACAGGGAGAGTCATCCCCAGGAGTATTGGGAGTTGCGTTGCCACTTGCTGATGAAACAGATGGAGCTGAACTGATGGGTCGCAGTGTTGGCTTAAGGCAGGGTTTTTGTTCTGGCTCCTCCTCCTCTTCTTCAGGTTCTTCCCGCTTCTCCTCCTTTTCTTGCTTTTCCTCCTCCTCTTCCTCAGATTCTGGTTCCTGTTTGGTTTGTGGCTGCCGACGTCTTTCAGCTTCTTGTTCCATCTTTGAAATATAAACGCAAGGGAATGATTAAAAAAAGCAACAGGAAGACTATGGAAAGGACCTTTTCCTTTACCAGTTATAATGGAAAAGAAGAAGCTGATCTGTTAACATCAGCACCATGGTTTCTCTATTTTCTTAGTCTCCCCTATTGTGATACATTTTAGAGAAATTGAGTAGCCATTATTATTATTAACAAAAGAGTGAAAATCACTGCTACCCTTCAAAGAAAATTATCTCAAGCCAAGGCTTGAATCAAAAATCAGTATAGCAGTGAACCCAAATCAATATAGCAGTGATTCAAGTATATACTCCTTCCCATCACAGATGCAGAGGGCATGGACTACGCTTATAAATTCTTTGCTAAGGCAATTTCTCCACCAAAAAAGGACATCAAATTAATTACTGGAGACTGAAAGGCTAAAGCTAGAAATAAAATCAAGGATTGGAAATGTTGTAGACCCTCAATATATGAAATAAAACAGAAATCAAGCTAATAAAGTTATGATAAGAATGTTATTTTTGTTTATTTATATTTCCTATTTCTAAACCATGTATCTCCCTCAGAGAGGCACTGTAATATTACTATTGCTATATTACACAATATTCAATATGTACTGATGATATTACGTAGTTCAGGTAATGAAACATCTGCAAGAAAACAACCAAGCTCAGAGAGCACCAAGAACCCCTTCCCCATCTCAACCCTGAGTTACAAATATTCTCTTTTATCAGCTTCAATATTAACAGCAAATATTTTGTTCGACATAGTAAAAGACAACACTAAACACAGAGCTACTACACATGAACTGCACAGACAACTTCAAAGTCGGATTAACCATATAAAACATGACAAAGATGGAAAAGTTCTATTCAATCAGCAAAAAGAAAACCTGGTTCTGACTAGAGGTGCTCATATCATGAACTCCTTGCAAAATAGTAACTTACAACAATTAAATGAGAAGGATAAGGCACCCCCCCCCCCCAGGAAAGATATGCAGATTTAGCAGAATCTATGGAGAATAGGTTCAGAAAGATTTCAAAATTGCTGAGACAGGTAGCCCCCAACAATCCTAATTGGGACTGGCAATTTTACTGCTAAGAAGTCGTTAAGTGGAAAATCACATGGCTGTGACTATGCATTATGGGTGGAAAGAGACTATTCAATTTCACACTTTCAGCTTTTGTTTGCCTCCTAACTGTCTGCGGAGATTCTCAGTCATCCAGGCCATAGTTGTCTCAAAAGTGCTTTTTCAAAAGGCAACTAGACAGTTTTTTTCTTGAGGAAGAATAACGAAACGTTTCATTTTTATAGACAATCTCTCCTTTGTTTGACCCTTTCCTACTGCCAGTGTAATCACATTGCTATTGATGGGTACAAGAACAAACGGCTTACTCCCTTGAAATCCCTTCCCCGGCAATCTCTCTGCTCTGCTGAGGGGATGGGGAGGAGAGTCAGCTTGAACGGTCTAATCTATAGAGCACTTTAAAAACCAACATACCATTATCTGCATCCCAACAAGCATGAAGTATGTATGCAGTGTACTGACATACTATTGTCTACAAATATATGGAATCCAATATGTATTCTTAATTCAAAAAACTTTCTTACCCTTTGTAACTCTGCATCAGGATCTGGATGTCCTTCTGCAAGAAGACGTTGTCTGATTTCTTCCAATTCTTCCTTTTCCCTCTTTCGATCCCGTTCATCCGCTTCCATTTCTTTTTCTCTGTCTCGCAATCGCTTCTGCAGAGCGCTTCCCCTGTAACATACAGCACATTCATTTTGATTTACAAATTCACATAATCACAAGCACCTCCATTAATATTTGTCAAAAGAAGAATGAATCCAACTCTATTCAGAATCTGGATTAAGTTTGATCAGGCCAAAAAGTCAACTTCTTTGAGCATTCTGTGCCCTGATTTATATAGTTTATGGCTGTGTACCGGTCAACTGTATTTTATTCCACATAGTGTAGTCAAATGTTGTCTTAGTGCAAAATATGTATCTGATGACGGAGATATAGCGATGAAGCAGAATATTTCTCAGGTGGAACTTTGGGGAGATAGCAACAGTTATTTAACCATCTTTGATTTTGAAGACAGTGTATAGCTGTGCAGACATTGATGCCGAATCTTTCATTATGAATTTTCATCTTTAATTTCTATAGGTAGTTCAGTTACGATGGCAATTGGGACTGCAATTTCTCTTGCTAAGCTATATGGTCTCTGCCAGCCTTGCTGCCCTGCGCTCACTGGCCCTGTCATCCTTACCACCCTGTGCTCTTGTCTTTTAGCTGATTTTCATTCTCTTCTTCTTTGCTGTGGCTGAGGCAGAAGCCTTTCAAATAGACAAGGGACAAATATGTCTTCAGGAAGAAGGCCTGGCATGGCCCGCTGTTGGCTAGCGAAGGGCTAGTCTGGGTGCACCATAGCAGCAGTGGCCGAAAGATGATTGTGAAGGTTAACTGGGGGTGACAAGGCCAGCTGGGTCAGTGACTGCAGGATAGCAAGTGCAGGACAGCAGGATCAGCCAAAAAGACAAATGCGTTTCCATTTGCTCAGTACTGCCATAACTTCAAATGGCTGCTAAATGAATGGTCATAACTTGAGGACTACGAGTAATAGTTGGGATTGGAACTTCCATCACAAAGCAATGTGATTTGGTTTTTGTTATTAATGGAATCCAATCGTTAGGCAACTTTCAGTCAATTCAGTGGGGAAACCAGCAGGAGGTTGCAAGTCTCATGTGACTTGTAAGCAGGCAGGCAGGCAAGTAGCTATTATTGTTTACTATTGAAGAGGTGCATGAAGGATATTTGGCAAGGGTGCACAATGGTGGTCCCATGAGGATCGGGAAAGGTATGAGGGATATGTGAGGGTGGCAAGGCTTGGGCAGGATGCATAGGAGTGGTGCACGAGAGGTGCAGTGAGACTCAGGAGTGCATGGGATGCCTGAGGCCAGCATGGCATGAGCTGGGGGAGACTGTACAGTTGGGGGAAACTTACATCAATAAGTTGCAACCTTCCCTTTGGGCATCCCCTTGACTTTATAGGCAAGCCAGCAGGGAAGGTGGCAAATGGCAATCACATGACTGTGGAGTGTGCAACCAATCTGATGTGTGAGCCAGTTGCCAAGTGCCCAGATCACAATGACCATGGGAGTGCAGGGATGTATCATAACCAAGGACTAATCATAACCACAATTTCAGCTCCATCATAAATTTGAAGTCTTTGAATGAATAAGTCAAGATCTACCTTTACCTGTAATTTTGAAGGAATTATTTCTCTCTACAGTTAGTTCCTGATTTATGACCAGTTGAAGTTGCAATTAACTTAAAAAAGCATCCCCAAAGTTATGCTTGCCCCCTGTCACATTAATGACTGCAGTGACTCACTTTATGACCATTGTAAAAAAACTCATAAAATCACATGGTGCCTTGACTTACAACTGCAAAAACTTACAACTAAAATTCCAGCTTCAATTGATTACACCAAAATCAGTTAAGATTATACTGACAGAACAGCAAAACCTACAGTATTTCAGAAAGAGTTCACCATTAGGTCTCTTGATTTACCAATAAAAAATGATAGTCCTCATTAACTTACCTGTAATATTTGGGATCATCCCTGTCATCATCATAATCTTCTAGAAATTCTTTCAGACGTTTAGCTTCTTTTGCCTATGAAAAGTGAATACATTTATTTCCTTAGTACCTGATAATTTCTAGTTATTGATGCACATACAATGAAATCACCTTTTGATGGACAAATTCAAAGGCAGAGTCCATCATAGAGGAAAGGCTATTGAGTTGGAAAATAGGGTATTGTGGAGATTTTACACATTTGGATAATATCATTATGTATGTGATGTAAATTTACTGTATGGAAAAGTCCTTTGCATTATATTCTGGTAAATCGAGGTTCCATCATACCATTGACTTTTAGAATCCTCTGTTTTTAAAACCTGCCCATTTGGGGGGGGGGGGGAATCTACAAGGTTATTAAGTATAATTCCAAATAGTTTAAGCCATCTACATTTGCTGCTATACAAAATATCTAGGAGCACACCTATGTTTACTTCCATATTTCTTTAACCATCAAAATCTTAATCTACAAAGGTCAAGACAAAAACATTTCTATAGCTAGTTGTATTTCCTGAAGAATTCCCTTTAAAAAAAAGAATGTAAGTAGATTTCTGCAAAATTATGGGAGAAACTACCGTGTTTCCCCGAAAATACGGCCTGTCCCGATATTAAGCCCAATTGGGCTTTTCGGCACATGGGCTAAAACCTTAACTTCTATTTTTCCATTTTGATTAAGTAAAGTCTTAAATTCATTTTAATCCTTAATAATCTCTTTTCTGAAGTTTAATTTTTTCTCCTGTTTTGCCTGAAAATTAGTTGTCTTAATCCACTGAACAATCTGCTTTATTTTTATAATGCACATTAGTATGGTAATGACATGCAGATAAATATAGTTATGCTACTAATTACCTGTTCGGCTAAGAGAAGAGCTTTTAAATGTTAAAAGTGCAATGCTAGGCATGCTTATTTAGAAACATCACAGAATTCAAATGTGTCTTTCTTTCTATTAAGTGTTCTTAGAATGTATTTATTTATATCCTGATCTTATTATTTTTACAAATAACTCAAGGTGTAAACATATTCAACACATCTTCCTCCTCCTATTTTCCTCGTAACTAAAATGCTGAGGTGAGTTGGGCTGAGGAGAGTGACTGGCCCAAGGTCACTTAGCTGGCTTTCACGTGTAACTAGAACTCACTGTCTCCCAGTTGCCACCCTGATGCGCTAATGACTAGACCAAATTGGTTCTAAAAAATAAAAATATACTTTTTTTTGGTGGATCAAAATGTTAAATTCCACAAAAAATCACCATTTACATCTATAGTCTCATGTTACCAGATTTATGGTAACATAAATTATTTTCATAGGTATACGCCAACAGAAAAAAATAATGCTTTCATCTTTAATATGGTATTAAGAAAGAAATATTATTTTAGATGCCTACTAAAAAATAAAGAGGAATACTACACATTTTTCTTAGGATAAAGTCAAAGTTACAACACAGTAAGAAGGATTCTTATAGTAAGAAGGATTCTACAGAACACCTTAGTGTGCTACGTTTTAAATTAACAATAAGGGACAGCAAGCATGAGGAAAATATGGAAATTGAAGCTATCTAGGTAATACTTTCAATCTTGAACTGATCATACAGAAAACATTTTTTGGACTAATCAGATTATATGCAGTTACTGCAAAATATGACAAAGGGATAAACTGCCTTCCTCAGCCTGGTATTCTTCATCTGTGTAACACAATAGCTGGATTATAACCAGCCTCTATAAGCAATGATTATTCTGGCTGCAGTTAATGGGAACTCTTACCCGGCATATCTAGAGAGCATTAAGTTGGGAAAGGATAAATTAAAGCAATACTTAGGTGCAGACTAAAATGATCCACATTCTTTTGTTCTGTGGAAAGTTGTTCATTGGAAAGGGTCAATTTAAGTGTACTAGGGAAGATTTGTTTGTTTCCTGTGAAGCAATGGGAAATACTTTACATGTACAAGTATAAAGGGTCCTAAAATTGCCCACAATTTTGAAGACTAATATTTGTGAGCCTTTTCCAAAGCTCATATCGTAAAGCCTAAATAAATACATGCACATACTAATGCTGAAGTAAAGCTTTCAATTCTATGTATACTGAAAAACTTCCAGTTTAGTTATGATATTGCTGCCTTAGACAAATAAAACATTCACTATAATATTTTCATATCCAGAAGAGAAATTCTGTGTTTTAATATCTAATAAGAACACTGGTAATGTAATAAATCCCTTACCATTTCCCGTCTCCTTTCTTCTTCCCTCTCAGCTTCTTTTTCATATTCTCTAGCTTTCTTCCGTTCTCTGATTTCCCAGTTTTTAAGACGCTGAAACCACACAACTTTTTCATTATTTCGCTGTTCATCCAGGAATTGAAAAATAGCTCCATGTTTCATTTTGGAAACAGCAAAATCATGCACAATTAATTTAAACCAAATAATTATATATTAGCCTCAGTTTTGTATTCCAGCAGAAAAAGAACGTACAAATTGTTACAAGAATATTGACAGCATATGCAGGAAATAAATATCTAATATTTATCTTAGACCTCATTCATAACTGGAGTTTCCTCACTGAAACGGAGCATTACCCTGGAAAACAGGAATCATGAGATATGGTATATTCTGCAACCCTTCCTTCCATTTGAATTAGGAAACTTTCAGCAATTCTTGTAAATACCTCTTGATAAGCTGCTTCCTTTTCCCGCAGTTTTCTTTCCAGTTTGCGCCGTTCGTAGGCATCTTCTTCATCTTCTTCTCTATCTCTTTTCTTGTCCTTTTCTCGTTCCCGCTCCCGTTCTCTTTCCCTCTCCCGCTCTCTCTCCCGTTCCCTCTCCCGTTCTCTTTCCCGTTCTCTCTCTCTGTCTCTGCTTTTCTCTCTGTAGAAAACACAGCAACAAAAGAATATTTCGGCGTGATTAAATAGTTTACACACACACAAACCCAAAGGATTTAAGAGTTCTGTTATCAATGAGAAACTGAAACTTCTATTAAACATTGGGCAAATCTTTGAACAATAAGTGTATAGAAATCTGCTGAAATACCATTCCCACAGAAAAATCAACAGTTCCGCATTGTATGGCTTTATCATTAACTCTGTGATGGTACCAAAGAGATAAGGTGTCAAAATGGAACTCAAATCATTATACTTTATACATAATCTGCTATTATTTGTTTATTAAATTTGTTTTCTCGCCATTTCATCATGAGGTGACTCTGGGTAGCTTACTGTGTTAAAAACAATAAAACTATGCCATTTACTGTATACATTTAGATTAGTTGCCTTAAAAAAGAAACATTGTCAAATTATTAAGTCATTCTTATATTGCCAAATTTACCTAGATCTGCTCCGATCTTTATTCCGGTCTGAGCTTCTTTCGCGGTCTCTGTCTCGATCTCTTTCCCTGTCCCGGTCTCTGTCTTTAGTCCGATCCCGATCTCTATCTCGTTCCCGCTCCCGTTCCTTCTCCTTCTCTCGTTCACGCTCCCTTTCCCTCTCTCTTTCACGTTCCCTTCTTTCTCTTTCGCGTTCACGTTCCCTCTCTCTTTCACGCCGTTCTTTTTCAATTTCTTGTCTTTCTTTCTCTTTTTTGCCTTTTTCCTCCTCCAATTTCTAGAAACCAAAAGAATTTTCCAAGTTAGTTTGTAGCTAGATTCGGGAGCCCCACCCAACAATACAAAAATCTGGCAACAAGAATATCAAGATCACTGGTAATTCAACACTTATGTAGTTTGCTTTCAATTCATATGGATGAAAACAAAGTTTTGCATTCATAAGATAGATTTCGTGCAAGTTATTTACCTAGCAGGCCAGTAATCTCCAACCTTGAATAGAAAAGCAATGCGTCTCCTCCGTACTGATTATTACATGAATGCATTGCCTATAATAGTTCAGAGAATGAAAAATACTTTGACCCTAAACAAATTACATTTTTATGTAGCAAACTTCATCCAATTTACATAGACGATTTAGTGATATCAACAGAAGCTTAATAGCTGATTATATCACATCTAGTCAAATTAATTTTATTCTCTCTAAACTTGGAGAATAAAGCAAGTTCTAATTTCATAGTGAAGTATATGACTGTATGGTTCCAAACATCTTTACAATCACAATACTTGTACTGTGTTTAAAAAAAAAATCGCTGATATGATTCTCATTCAAGGGGTCTGCAGGAAGGAAAAGGTTGGAAATCACAACGAGATTAAAAGATTGTATGTTACTGAATTTCTATAAAAGTACATTTCTTTATTGAAAAAGTCATCACTGCTACTAAAACACCCATGAAGACAGCAGAAAAATTAAATCTCATTAATAGATAAATCCATCCTTGGAAGCAATTGGTGTGGGTTAACTTACAGATGCTGTGCTAGGACATGGATCGCCAACACTGGATTAACCTTGCCTACAAGCTATATTTCTGGGAGGAAGAGCAAGTACATGGTTCACAAGTAAACCAAAAAAAAAAAAAAACACATAAGCCAATTATCAGCCTGATGGATGCCAGAACTTTATGGGAATGATTCTTCCTTGTGCGAGTGTTGTGCCTAGAGGGATGCCATAGAGCAGGGATGTCAAACTGGCAGCCTGCGGGCAGGATGCCACGCCCGCCCCAGCTCCGTGAATGGGGAAAACGTCGTGAAAAGCCACATGACAGAAACGTGACACTGCAAGTTTGACACCAGTGCCATAGAGCATAACAGTATCCTTTCCCCACTTGGTACACTTGGTTCTCTCCTTGGTACACACATTTAACGTACAAGCTATTTTCAGAATGGAAGGCTTGCATATAGCTCTCATATCTCCATCCAGTCTGCCCTCAACACTTGGTAAAGGAAATATTCAATTTGTATTCTCTGAACAACTGAATAAAATGGATGGAAAGGTAAGAGGAATATATAAATTTCCCATTCTGAGGAATGGCCTGATTTAAGCGTAATTAATGAACTTTGCTATTCCTTCTGGAGAGCCCTCTGTACAGGAACCCAGCACTAGTATAAGGAAGAATCACACCCTATGTGTAACTAATGCATTTTAAATAGTGGAAAGAGCAAATTCATTCCTTTTGGCATCAATTTTACCATCAACAAAATACGATATAAATTAGGACAACAAAATGTGCATATATTTCTCTCTTTCAACAAATAATTTAAAACAATTTGAAAAACAATCTTACCTGTCAGATAGTGTTCTGGGGCACACTCATGGACCAGAGAACCCAAACAAGATCATAGTAATATAACTAAGAAACAAGAGATCAATATATCTAACCATGATGCTAAATAGTATTAAACATAAAATGCTGGCAAAATGGTGTTAGATACATTGAACTCACAAAGGAAAGGATATTTAAGAATGATAGAAAACAGCCATTGTAAGGAGGGAAAGATGAAAGTGCACAACATGTGGGAACATTACAATCTAATGTCTAAATGAAGTGCTCTCATTTAATTTCATCAATTAGGGCATATTTATGTATGCTGCATCACAGAACTTACCTCCAATTTTGTATACTTTTACAGAAAAGTTTAGATACTGGAATGGGCAATACTTACTTTATTTTTAGCTGTTCCAATATTTTAGATTATTTTAGTTGTTCCAATAAAATGCTATTGGCTATGCTGCTGGTCGTAATAAAAATCATCATCAAAATTTATCTGAACTTAAGATGCTCTTAAGAAAAAGAGCAACTTAAATGATGGCCTTTAAGATGCCAGTTAAGATCAACAGTTATTTCATACAAATTTGAATAGGCTGCTTCCATGTAAACAAAAAAATAAGGGGGTAAAAATGAAATGGAGAAAGAATTAAGATATGCTGAAGTAATGAGCAAAGAGTATAGACAGAACAATAATAAAATCTTACCTTAAGTTCTCTTCAGACTCATCCGTGCTGTAAATGGACGCCCCCTGCAATGCTGACACCCTAACAGTCTGATCATTATTTTGTAAACTCTAACCAAAAAACATGCAAAGGTTCACTGTGCTCGCTAGCCAGCCCCTTTTTAATCATCCCACCCAATATATAAAATGGCCATTTTATATTAGAATTAATTTCATATATTTCAAAAAGTAAATTAAAAATATTTTCCAATGAGATAAATCACAGGCAATAAATATGCCCAATTGCTTCTGAAACAGGAAGCACATTTTGCTTTTGTTTTTGAACCACATCATTTAATTGCATTTTAGTTACTTGTTGGGGCTTGGAAATAAGACCATATTTCATTATGACCAGTTTCACACATCTTCGGAATACTTATCCTCAGGTTCTCATTCCCAAGTAATATTGTGCATTGCCAACAACATATAGCTATTTTGTACTTAAGTTAGAAATGCAAATAAGCATGACCTGTAACCAGAATGTACATTACCATTTTGTACCTCAATACCGCCGTTCAATGTTATTAGAAAACAGAGTTCTCATGTCAGGAGTGAACATATTTGCTGGCATGGAGTAATCCAACCTTTATGCACCGTTATTATTCCATGAAAGCTAAACATCAAGATATACAATGCATGCATAGCTTGCACTTCTCCACCCTTGCACGACCCTCCCCAACCAGAACACATGAATAAATTCACATTATCAGAAACTTCTCTAGGTGGGAATCCTGAGGTAGAATTTGCTGTGCAAACACATTTTCAAGCCAGTTACCCCTTTGCATATTTTTCTGAGGGGGCATCCATAAATAATAAAAAAACAGAAGCTCATACTTACATCCTATTCCATGTTACTTTCCAAGCTGTGTTTTTCATCTTGCATTAGTCACCATATGATCTCTATCATAATGGTGGGGGTCAATGAATAGATTAGCTTTATGGGAATTTACAGTTCTTCCATGCATCTAAATTTTGGTAAAGTCTGATAAATAATACCTAATTTATTTCACCCCCATTCTCAATTCAGCTACTAAATTTAATCTTAAATTTAAACTAAGCAATAGGGCTTAGTAATAACGCGAGTATGAATTATGTTTTACAATTACCTGACTATTATGGGAATCAAAATGTGTTTCAAAGGGCAGCCCAATTTAGTTATTTGGTCTTATGTGTTATTTTAGCCACTTTGGGTTAATTTTAAAACAAGCAGAGTAGAAGGGTAATTTTTTAAAAATGTATTTGTGTTAAGAGAGAAGATTGCAATGCAGTAATATGAAAAAAACTAACTAAAATATTAGACCACTGCAGTGAGAATGTTTAGATACACATTATTCCTGATATAAAGATGAACAAATGATATGTAATGTCCTTGCAAATTTTCTAAAGGGTGAGGGAATTGAAACTGGGTTTTACAATAACCTAATTTTATATAAGCTGCAAAAAGAAGTATATTACCTTGTGTGTATCTCTGAATTTACTAATCTCTCGGGATATCAGGTCCCTTTTATCTTCTTCCATTTCTATAGCATTTATATCCTCCTGTAAAGGAAAAAAGAGGTGGGGGACAGAACAAGAAATACAATATTAAAATCCATGCACAAAGGAATGGGAGAACCAAAAGAAAAACTGAAGGTTAGATGTTTTGTACCAATCTTGTAAGAGATAAATAAAGGGCTTCTGCAGTACCAAACCTCACAGTCTGATGTTAAATGAATGAAAAAAAATTAGATGGACACGAGTCACAAATCTGGTAACTAGCAGTAAACATAGTCATTGTCAAAGCCTACAATGTAAACGAACCTTGGTGATGAGTGGATAAGGTATCAGTGGGGCCACTGGAAATCTGCGGAAAATCTGCGGAAAAATCCACGGAGATTTTTTTTTTAAAAAATAGATTGCACACTACTCTGGAAAAAAAACAATGTTCCGTATGTTGGTAGAACAAGCAATATTGTATTGCTGTGAATTTTGGTCTGACTCAGCAAAATTACGAAGAACCTCGCTAATTCTCCTTTTACTGATCTACTTTTCAGCAAAGGTTTATTGGGTGCCACCTCACCCAGAACTTCTCCATTTAAAATTGTAGGATACAATTTTAGTATTTTCAAACTAAAGAAATCTTGCAAACTAAACTATGCTTGTTTACAAGTGGCCAGTGCCTTTTGCAATATTTTAAGCTTGATTTTGTACTTTACTCGCTAATTCGCAAAATTTAATGATCTCAAGGGGGTTCCCAAGTTACTGCAAATTAGCGAGGTTCCCCACATCTGAAATCAAGAGTCAGATTTGATTTGCCATTTGTTTCCCCACACTCACATTTTTTCCCCACATCTCATCTTTTCAACCACAGAATGGGCAAGGGAACCAAATGTGACCATAAGCATTCAACAAAGGAGACAAAAGTGCCTCTAACCCAACTTTACATGGCACACACCTTAATTTCTTTTCTCCCCCAACATATACAGAGTTTTAGTTCCACTTGTTAAGGGAGAAGGATGCACTTCCATCTTCTCAACAGGTGAAAAGAACAGAGCACACTTAAAGTTCAACTATGTAAGCAATGTGCAATTTGAAATAATCCTGAGCTAAACATTAGGAAATTCAATATTCAATTAATGTAAAGTGAGCTAACAAGTTATTTTTATTAACACTTATCTTTTTCAGTACCATTATAAGAGTTGCTGTATATTCAGAAGATAATCCACCATGTGGATGAATTTTAGGGGAATGAGCTTCTTTAAGGAACTAAGATAAACAAAAACTTCAGCGCAATGCTTACTCAGATTAATTGGAGGCTAAACATAAAAGGAAAGCAAAAGGAAATGTGTAACAACTCTATTATTTTTTTTGGTACTGATTTTCAAACCCAATAGTGGTAAAAGAAAATTAAACTTAGCAGGAGGGCTTCAAACTCAAGCCAAATTCCATCAGTTAACTCTAGTTGTGACTCAGTTACAGTCAAGCATGCAAGTATTTACAAAGTACTTTCTCCCAGAATTAATTTTATTTTTAGTCCAATTATGACTAGGTTTTTTCACAGAAGGTGGAATATGGCATTCCGTGCCAAATGTTAACACTTAAAAAATCTGGAAGTGAAATGGCTTAATTGCCAAATAATAACAAACCATTTTATAACAGTATAGCTTTTCCCCAAGAATAACAAACAGCTTCTCACTTATGTGCACAAACATAATCAAAACAGGACATCAAAGAAGGTACTTTGTGATTATAACATCAGTGTGAACCCCTATGGCCCAGAGCTTTTGGCCTTTTAAAATAACAAATGTTAACAGGCAGGACTTTTACGTTTAAGATGTCAAAACACCTCTCCACCATAAAGAACAATCATCAATGATTTCAATAAATGAATTTTGAAGGGATGAAAGGCTGAATCAAACCTGCAGCTCCAAGTCTGGGCATTCAACCCTTGTGTATACACACCTACATCATCCACAGGGTTTGGCATTTAGAACTGATTTAATTTCAGTATGAAACATGTAAGTGCTGCTAACATCAAGGCTTGTTGATTTGTGGTTTCATCAGATGCTTTGAGCTAATGTATGGCACAAGGTTTGGCCCTTATTATAAGGAGAGATGAAGTAAATCTGTTTGTGTCCAAAATCAAAACACATACGTCCTCCTTCTTTTCCTTTTTCTTCTTCCTGGGATGAGAATCAGACTCTTGAGAGGGGGCATTGAGCTCGCTGGAATATTCTCGAATTAACACTTCAATTGCCCCTTTAATTAGCTGGTCTCTTCTCTTTGCTTCTTCATCCAAGGCTTCATCATCATCGGCTGCAGATTCTGGCCTGGAGTTCTAAGAAACAATATAAACAATGTCATAATGGAAATGGCAAATAAACAAAACTTTTATATTTTTACCCTCTTACTTGCCCTGCACAGCTAAGGCAACATAATAATTATCATTATAAGTAGTCCTCGACTTACAACAGTTCACTTAGTGACCATTCAAACTTACAGTGGCAGTGAAAAAAGTGACATTACTGTTTTTCACACCTACAACCATTGCAGCATCCCCATGGTCTCATGATCGAAATTCAGATGTTTGGCAATTGGTTCATATTTACCACCATTGCAGTGTCCTGGGGTCAGGTGATCACCTTTTGTGACCTTCTGACAAGCAGGGTCAAGGGGGAATCCAGATTCACTTAACAACCATGTTACTACTTAACAAATGCAATGATTCACTTAACTGAGTCAAGAAAAGTTGTAAAATGGGACAAACTCACTTAACAAATATTTCACTTAGCAACATAAATTTTGAGCTCAATTGTGGTCGTAATTCGAGGACTACCTGTATTGCATTAAAACTATCAAGCAATGAACATTAAATGAAACAATATCTATACTACAAGGTTAGAATAGAAAACATTGATATATTATAAACCATGAGGGTAGGGGGATTTCTTTTGCTGGAATTACTAAAAAGATACCATATTTTTCGGAGTATAAGACGCACTGAAGTATAAGACACATCTAACTTTTGGGGAGGAAAACAAGAAGAAAATCTGCCTCTCCCTCCCAGCAATTTGCCTCCCAGCAAACAGCACAGATGATAAACACTGTTTGCTGTGTATTTCTGTGCATGTGTCCCTGACCCATAGAAATAGCAAAGAATTGGAGAAATGTACATTCTGGCAGTATATTAATGCCAGAAAGTTTTCTTAAA
>JANHFT010010670.1:29617-39970 GCA_032467955.1 Pseudoxenodon macrops | reverse complement strand
CTTACCTTCAAGTCAGTCTTAATCTTGGTGATTGCCTGGATAAGTCCCTGACCAGTTTTTTGGGAACTGCTGTTGCCACTGTCTGTTTCTTAGGGCTGAGAGAGAACGACTGGCCCAAAGTCACCCAGCTGGCCTTGTGCCAGAAGTGGAACTAGAACTCATGGTGTCTTGGTTTATCTAAGAAGAACAGGTTCCAGGAAGACTTCATTTCACTTCGGACAAGAAACTAATGAGAGAGAAAAATGCAACCTCAGTAAAATAATTTGTGAACTTAGTGAGATGCACCATCTAATATAACTGAGGATCACCCAATCCTTATTTGAGATATATCCACCTGGAATAAGCCATTGGATAATCCATCCAATGGATAGTTTAACATCTATCCATTGAGAAAATTGCTAACGGGACCTTTTCAATTATACGATTGTATAAATCATTAGAAGGATGTAGCTATAACGAAGGACACATTAGAAGCTCAACGCTGGTGCCTTATTTGGTTTCATGACTCACGTCCTGAAAACGAAGATAGCCATAAGTCATGATGGACACATGGGTTCATTCAAGAATAGAAGCCACAAGGCTTTTGAACATCACTTTCTGGGAATACGAACTGGTGGACGTTATTGTGTTCCTTCTGGTTTGTGGGTTTCCCATCAGTGTTTTGACTGCTGGCCATGAGAACCTGGATAATGGATTGGGCAGAGTTTTGGTCCAATGCAATGTCTCCTATTCTTAGAAATCAGAAACCTATTTTCGGCATTTGCTTCGTCTGTCATGTTTTCGAATCCATTCTAGAAAAAATATGCACGCGGTCAATTCTGTCAAGGGCCATTTATGAATTGTTTTTCTACTACGTGGAATGAAATGTAGAACAGAGTTAGACTCAGTGACTTAAAACAGAGAGTCATAGAGATGGATGTAACCTTGGAGGCCAGCTAGTCCATGCTCAGTGGGAGGAGATGGCTGATAGGAACGAAGAGAAGACTAATAGTAATAGTAATGCAGCCTTAGTAAATAGTTTAGACAGTGGTGAAGGAATTATTTGTTTAGCAGAGTGATGGCGTTTGGGGAAAAAACTGTTACCTCCCCTACAAATATTTGATGAACATGCGTGATGCAATAAGAAACATCTGTTTATTCCATGAAAAAAATAATACCTAGCATTATTTGACTACCCATATCCTTTGTAGTTTTGCAACATTAAACATGATTCAGAATAACGGCTGTGCTCAGCCATTAGCTTTAAGATTTATTCATTTAGGGTTTATTTCCAGATTAAAATGAATGAAAAAGAAGTGACACTGGTTAGATAAATAAATAAAAATAACAGTCCCTCAGGGAAATTTTCTCCTATAAGTTTTCGTTAAAAAAGTTCTATCCTGGCTAAGAATTCCTAGGGGCTTATGAGATTAGTGGCTTCTTTATGCTTGCTTATGGCTAGTGTCTGCAAAATTCACATATCGGTACTTAAGTTTTTTTTAATTTTGCTATTAATACATTTCTTTTGGAGAACAATATTGTATTATTTTACCCTTTTCTATGCTTATATCTCAGTTGATGGTTAATTTTTTCATTCATAACCATTGGAATGTTTCCTAAATTAAAAAAACACACAAAACAATATGCTCTGTACTAAAAAATTGTAATGGAAAATGGGGAAGGAATAACAGATTATTCTGCATGTGATGTTAAAAGACAGATAGCAAAACAATAATGGAGAAACTAATAGGTTCAACATTAAGGCACAAAGATACTTGCATAATGTGTTGTTTGAGCCACTTATGATTCATTCATAAATCACTGTTAAAACAACCAGGGATTTATAGGAGGGGTGAATCCAATGCTGAATTCCCAAGTGCTCTACTTTTTCACCTCTTTCAGCAACTGTACACCTGAAATTTAGTTGTACATTCAGAGGCATTGATGACTATAAAAGAAAAAAAAGGGAGGGGAGGAGTTTTGAGGATCACAGCCTGTTGATCCCTTGACCTATATCTTTCCACAAAATTATTGTGTATTCAACATGCTTGCTATTCTGTGCTTATTAGTGATTTCTCTTTCTCTTGTTATCCAGGCATTAAGTGATCGGTTTTGTGGCGAAATTCCAGATGATCAGATGGCTCATAGCTCCTTTTTTCCAGATGAGTATTTTACCTGCTCCTCTGTATGTCTCAGCTGCGGGTGAGTAAATATGAAGGCCCATATTTGAATAAGGTTTATCTAGTCCTAGAAAATATACTGTATGCTGTAATGTTGGAGTGATTCTAAGAGTAGCAGGGCACATTTGGTTTCGTTGAAGAGTTCCTTCCAGTATAGTGTATATTTTAGATCATGTCTGCTACTAAACCAGTGAGATGTGGCTCATACATTAATGAACGTTGGATGACTTTCAAATTGGAATTTTTATTTGCTTTGAAATGAGATTATGAGATTACTTTATTGTCATTGTGTGTATATACACAGTATACCCATACAACAAAATTCACATAACACCCAAAGACCAGGCCCAACACACATAACAATCCCTAAACACCCACCCACCACAAATTCCCCACCCCTGAGCCACCCCCAAAAACATCCATACAACAGACCAAGTAATGCTGTTCAACAGCTCACTTATGGTGACCCTTTAGTTCATTGTTAAGTGCAATTATAGCTCTGGGATAAAAACTATTCAGAAAGTGTGTGGTCCAAGTTTTAATTGTTCTGTATCTTCTGCCAGAAGGCAACAGTCCAAAGAGATTGTAAAGCAGGATAGGAAGAGTCTCTGAGAATGTTGTGCAAGTTCCTCAAACAGTGAGATGCGAAGATGTCATCCAGGGCTGGTAGCTGGAGCCCAATGATACTCTGGGCAGTTTTAATGATTCTCTGTAGAGCTTTTTTGTCCGCTGCAGACCTGCTCCCATACCATGCAAGAATCCTGGATGTCAGGACACTCTCAACTGTGCTGCGATAGTAGGACAGAAGTAGATGCTGAGATAGCTTTATCTTCCTGAGCATTCTGAGGAAGTACAGTCTCTTCTGTGCCTTCTTCACAAGCATGCTAACATTCATAGTCCATGAGAGGTCCTCCGAGAAATAAATGCCCAGAAATTTAAAACTACCAACCTTCTCCACCTCCTCACCATTTATGTACAATGGTAAATGTACATCTCTCTTCCTCCTGAAGCCAATTATAAGTTCTTTAGTTTTTTGGGGTGTTAAGTGTAAGATTATTTTCTTTACACCACATATAGTATATAGGTGAAGGAGAAGATTCATTTGAAACCCCAAGCTGGATATGACTTTGCCATTGTCCATGGTGAGATTTATAATTGCAATGTGCTATTTGAGAGATATTGTAGTGATTTGCTCACTTTTGGGTAACAGATTATTCTCATGTAATATGCAAATGTAATTATACTTGAATCATTAAGAGCATTGTGTCAGTAAATGAACAAAGCTATACTAATAGTTTTGTTGTTAACAGAGGGCTAAAGTCCCTGTTATTTTTTCTGGATCTGCCAGTTTTCATGTTTGTCTAAATAAACATAATATGATGTCAGAAATGTTTGGAATGGAGAGCTGAGACAGATTCAGCTGAAGCCTCCAGAGAAATTGGTATTTAAAGGTAAAAACTGCCGAAAACTGAAGAAGGTGGAAGCAAAGGTTTGAGATGCATTGTACAATTAGTGGACTTGAAAAAAAAATACTGAAAAATTAAAAAGCCTCACTACTCTTCCTATCCTGCTTCTTCAAAGTTCAACTTGCGCTTCCATAGAGTGTCACTGGGAATACCACAACTTGCACAGTTCTGATCTTTGTAGGCCCAGACACATCATGCCATTTGAATATATTTTCCAAGATTTTCACCACTGCTCTACCGAGTGCTAGTCCGCTGTGTAATATGAAGGCAGCTACTCTAAGACACCAAGGTCAAGAAAAAGACAAGGAAAAGTATTTCGTTGCCTGAAAACAGCTTTCTTCAAACTGCTGCAGCTTACAAAACAATGGCAAGTTTCAAGGAGTGTCTCTTCCCCAGCACAATATTCTGAAATAAACAATCAAAGGTTGTTTCCTTTCACTTTCCTTTTATCCCGTTTCTTTTGCAGTGTGAGCATCACTTCAGACTGTCAGAAGAAAAATTACTCCTCCTTTAAAAGATGTTGGAAGAAATGTCTTTCTGGGTTCAGTTCCAAGTGGGTAAAAAGGCACTGGATTCATAGAAGTTGCTTGTTTATTGATGAACAGGATCACTGAGATGCTAAGAGTACCTTGGTTTTATGCCCTCTGTTGGGTATTATCTCTGAGCTTGTATTTTGATTGGTTGTCAGACTCCCATGGGCCCATGCAGGGGAAACTCTGTAGGGTGTGTTTTGAGTTCAGGTTTGGCTGACCCTTGCTGCGTGGTGATGTAATGAAAGGGCTTTGGGCAATTTCTAATATGACTGTTTGAAGGAGGTAGATCTTTGTTATGTAGAATAGACTGGCCCAAGCCATTAACAAAGGTGGGGGGGGGGTTGAGTTTCTTTTTCTGTCAGTTTCTACTTCTCTTTTAAAGGAAATATTCTGCCTTTTTTTTAGAGGGGGGTAGGTGCTAACTTCCAACAAAGGATCTTAAAAATATTCAAGTTTCATATAGGGCTCTCGAACTAACACGCTACTTTTAATTCAGGGTACTTTTGCATCAAACTGGGAAGATTATTCTGAAAAGAATGCTGCAAAAAAAAAGTATTCTGATGATGTTCTATTCCCACACTTTGAAAAATACTGAGTTGATGTTATAGCAATAGTGGGGAAAAACAGGAGAACAATATTTGCAGATATTGAAGGAATCATATGTTATACTGAACATGCTGTATATTGAACTAAGGTAAAAATAAACAAGATAGTATGAAAGAGTAAAATAAATGTAGAATAAAGTAGATGAAGAGAGAGAATGAAGTTAATTATAGTAAATGTAGATTGAATTGACAGAAATAAATTTCTAGGTGATATTGTTATACAGATGGGATAACCCTTGATAAAGTTAAAATTGAAGTTATTGTTGGAATGCCTAATTTGTTTAAGTGATTTATAGAGATTTTTACGGGTGATTACTAATTTGGGTAAATTAAAGAGATAATCTACAAACTAGGGATACAATGTCTTGGAGGAAATCTATCTATGAGGTCACTAGGAGTCAAAAGTGACTTGATGGCATATAATCTGTCAATAAAATTACTGATCACAGTTATCTCAGCTTCTTGACCACTGTTGTTGCAAAGTGTTATGTTTTTAATGGTAAGAAAGCATTTGCAGGGTTTAAGAATCTGTAAACTAAAATATCAATTTTGAGATATTATTGAAGGAAGTCAGCACCTACCCCCCTCCTAGAGGCATGAAATATTGTAGGATATACTAAAAAAACAGAATATTTCCCCTAAAAGAGAAGTAGAAACTCACAGAAGCAGAAACTCACCACCCGCCTTTGTTAATGGCGTGGGCCAGTCTATTCTACATAACAAAGATCTACATCCTTCAGACAACCATAATAGGAATTGCCCAAAGCCCTTTTATTACATCACCACCCAGCAAGGCTCAACCAAGCCTGAGAGATAGCCTACAAAGTTAGCTAAGACCCCTATCCCATGAGAGTCTGACAGCCAATCAAAGTACATTTCTTACACAGGAACAGGAACATCTGGTGTGGAGCCCAACAGAGTGTATAAAAAACCCAGGGACTCTCAGCAAGGCCTTTTTTTCCTTCTTCAACATCTTGAAGCATGTGATTGCCTTTTCCCCCAGGACCTCAAACCATGTGGTCCTGCTGTCCACCATTAAACCATCTTTCCAAGCAGTCTCCATGTTTCCAGTTGGAACTGAACCTAGATGGACATTCCTACACTGTGCTAATAAAATAGTTACTAGTTCTGTTGATGCTAGTGCTACAGATTTGGGAGCAATAGTTTTCAGGCTAATTTGCCAGTAGCATATGCTTCTAAAACCATGGCAACAGAAGTATTCACAAACTGTGAAGGAAATTTTACCAATTGTATCTGCTTCTGCAACTCCTAGGATTTAAATATGGTTGTTAAATTTGCAGAAATACCAGTTACAAATCATTCATAGAGCAAGAAAAAAATTAGGCTGTTGACAAAATGTAAGTTCTTACTAGCAAAGTTGAATTAGCAGAGTATTTGCTTATGTAATATTTGTAGATTTCTAAGATTGTAAATTGAGAGACTTTTAAGGTTGTGTTGGAGGGTGGTATTTCATAACCCTTGGATGATTTTATTTTGAAATGCTGACTTCAGAAAAAGAACAAGAATGCTACAGATGAACTTTGATGACAGGATGAACTTTAAGGAACATGAATTTTACAGAAGAACAAAATACTTATGAGCACTCAGTTTTAAAGAGTAATTATACAGCAATGCCATGAAAATTAAGAACAAAGTTCACGAGAATCATTCAGGAACAGAAGCATGTAAGAGAAAGACTAGAGATACAATTTACTATTAGGTATTTGTGCTCAAATTCATAGCTTAAGCATGAAGAATATATCAAACTTACATAAATAAAAATGTCAAGAAACTGGTGGAGAACATGAAAAATCCATTAGGTCTCATGGCAGAAAATAACAATCAATATGTCTCAGTAGTGAAATCCAATTTTTTTTACTACTGGTTTTGTGGGCGTGGCTTGGTGGGTGTGGCAGGGGAAGAATATTGCAAAATCTTCATTCCCACCCCACTCTGGTGTCAGCCAGAGGTGGTATTTGCTGGTTCTCCAAACTATTCAAATTTTCTGCTACCATTTCTCCAGAACCTGTCAGAACCTGCTGGATTTCACCCCAGATATGTCTGAATTTCAAAGTAAGGAATATCTTGTTCTGATTGACTACAGTACAAAGGTTACAGTATTTGGGAAAGTATATTAGTAATGCTGCTATTATACAGAGTACATCGTATTTGCTTGACATGATATTTTAGAAGTAATAGTGATTCTCAGTTTAGTTCAAACTAAATTTTGTCAATTTGTGCAGGGATGAGGTTTTGTACATACTACTTCCTATCCTTAAGCTTAAACCAATGATTGTCTAATGCGAACAGTAAAAATAATGTTTAAAAAGTCAAAGTTAAGTCAGATTTATAATCTAGTTTTTGACATATGGAAATAATTCATTAGCTGTGGTCAATCTAGAGATGTGTGTGGCTCCCACACAGCTGATGTTCCATAAATCTTTTAAAAACTTGGCTGTTCTCCCAGATGTTGGAGAAGAGTGCCTATACAACCTTTATTTCTATTATAGGAAATGTATTTATCCAGAGGCATGGATAATTTTTTTCTTTTATTTGTAAGCCACCCAGAATTGTTGTGCAGCCTTTAAATCTTGTAAATCACCAACTGACTTTTAAGGAGTAGACACTTAGAATCAAGACCACACATGACATGTTATATTATCAAGGGAATGTGGGGGAAAAACAGTTGAGATCAAAAATACTCCCCTCCTCCACAAAATAATATTATAAGGAAAAGAATATTCTGCAAAGTAGGTTTGTTTGTATATTTTCCCATCTTACAACAGCAACTTTGAATGGTTAACAAAATTAAAACTCAATAGAAATAGATCAACAACAATAACAAAAAAGAGCTGATAACAATCTGTAGAGATTCTCAGTCATCCAGGTCATGGTTGTCCCAAAGGTGCTTTTTTCAGGAGGCAACTGAACTTTCTTGTTTTTTATCTTTTGAAGATGTTTCGCTTCTCATCCAAGAAGCTTCTTCAGCTCTGACAGGATAGTAGGGAATGGAAGGATTTATATTCCTGGCAGACAGCTGGTCATTTTCATCCTTTTAGAGCAGGGATCCTCAAACGTTATAAACAGGGGACCAATTCATGGTCCCTTAGACTGTTGGGGGCCCAGATCGGCTGGGTGGGCATGGCTAGGTGGTCATGTGACTGGGTGGGTGTGGCTAGGTCATGTGACAAGGTAGGCATGGCCAATTTAATAGTCCATTAAACAATGCACACAAATTAAACTTTAATTTATTTTGCTCCTGGGGGTGTTTTATTTGCTTTTCTTTGCATGTTGCTCTTTTGGTTGACTTTTCTTTTTACTAGATTATTTTTCCAGTTGTTTAGGAGTCTAGTGGTCCACTTCAGAAAACTCAGTTTTGCAGCAATTCTTCTCAGCCCCAAGGAGCTTGACAAATCTCTCTCTGTCTCTTTCTGTCTCTCTCTCTTTTTCTTTGTCTATCTTCTGGAGGAGGGGGAGGTGAAAAACAGGCCGTTTTTGCCCATTTTGTGGCCTCCTGGGGCATCTGTGAGGCATGTTTTTCATCTTCCCCACCTCCAGAATGTCTCTGCAGACCAAAATGGTTGGCCTTACCTTTCAGCTCCAGCCCGTGAGGCTAGCAAAGGTAAGTCCTGTGCTCGGCCAAAGGGTGGATGGGGCAATGTGGGCATGGTCCTGCGCAGACTGGATTAATGGCTTCAGGGGGCTGCATGTGGCCCCCTGGCCTTAGTTTGAGGACCTATGTAGTAGTCTTACAATAAAGAGAAATTAGGTAAAGTGATCTTGCTTCCCATCTAGTCTAAATGTGAGAAGATTAGCCTGGCAACTTTCTTCTTGCCAAATCCATGCTTTATGGTAATCTTCCTGTTGTTAAGGAATTTATGTATAATCTCTTTGCTTCGTTGCTTGTTTCAGTTTATTTGTGATCTCTCTGGGGTATTTCTTTTACTTGACATATTTTGTCAATCATATTTTGTCAATATGTATTTTTTCAATATAAAATTGCAGGAATTTTGCTGTATCTTTGGTTTTCACTTTTGGAGACAGCGGTAACAGTTGTTCTGCCAACCAAGAATATTTGCAAATATGGCAACTCTAGAAGAAGGATGCAAATGTGAAAAGAAATCATGGTTTCTAATTTTGACTTTCCCGAATGTTTCCATTCTAGTTCCATCCCTTTCTGAAGCAGAATGAATTGCTCAATCTTTCCCTGCTGAAACTGTACTTGGATGAAAATGGAGCTATAACTGCAGATCTGGACATTGTGAGCTGGATGATTGTCTCTGAGGGGAATCCCCCCAAAAAGCAACTAGGGAGTTTTGAAAGACAGAGACTTACTATCAACCAAGGTGTTCTGTCACGCCTTAAGTTGCTCAACCAGGTGAGGAAAATATTGTCAGGCTCGAAGCCGAACTAGAAGCACCCATTTCTTTTCTCAGGGCTTCTGGCTGACACAGTGAAGGGGGGTAGTGATAGAAGGGGTTTGTAGACAAAACAGAATAACTCTTTGGTGAATCAGAGACGTTCTAACAGCTGGCTAACCAGAGGGGGAGGGCAGTTGTAACGAAGCAACTAGCTAGCATCCAGATTGGACAATGTGATTTATTGTTTTGAGAAGACTAAAATGTTTTCTTTTAAGGTGGTGGAAAGCCTGGGAAGATTTAGAACTGGCTTTCCACCAGCTTGTGCCAAGATGCTAATTCCAATAAAGACTGCTTTTTGAGGACTTAACCCATCTTGAAGTTCTGCTTTGAAATGGAGGCATTACTTGGAATGCTGACAAATATCTGTCTGTCTGTTTCTCTTTTTTTACAAAGCCTTAAGACTTACTTGAAGTAGGCTAAGCTGAGTCCGAAAGGCAGTTAACCTTCATTGAGAAGTGAATGTGTGGAGTATAACTTGTATAATTTTCATAGACAGGTATCTTTCAGAGGCTACCATATAAAATACTGTTTTAAATTGACTTAGCTATATCCAAAATGAGATTTTTGGTGATTCTTTAAGACCCAGACCATTCTGAAATGTATATCTGCATAAAACTGGTGAGAGAGGCCATCAAGTGCTGGGCATTGTGGTGCTGATAGATTTAAGCTCACTTGTTCCTTGTCCTCAAATAGCAAAGAAAAAATCAATTCTCTTGATTGAGAATTGGATTGAATCCTGGGGTGAAATCCAGCAGGTTCTGGAGAACTGGTAGCAGAAATTTTGAGTAGTTCAGAGAACCAGCAAATACCACCTCTGACTGGCCCCAAAATGGGGTGGGAATGGAGATTTTGCAATATCCTTTCCCCAGGAGTGAGGAGGGAATGGAGATTGTGCAGTATCCTTCCCCTGCCATGCCCACCAAGCCACGCCCACAGAACTGGTAGTAAAAAAGTTTGGATTTCACCACTGATTGAATCCAAACTGCATTGACATCCTGCTCATCTCAATCAGAAATAAGATCTCAAATTAGGATTCAGCATGTCCTCGTTAGAGACAGAATCCCCTGAAAGAGGAGGTCCATAGTCTGATGTTTTTGAGGAACCCATCCTGGAAAGTAGAGTCAATGCCTGTCCTTGACCCCACTGGGATCCTGCAACAGTCGTTTTTC
>JANHFT010010670.1:0-15569 GCA_032467955.1 Pseudoxenodon macrops | reverse complement strand
ATTACAGGCCTCTCTTATCTTTTTAAGTGGGAGAACTTGCACAATTGGTGGCTGACTAAATACTTTTTTGCCCCACTATAGCTGCCTATATAAGAACAAACTTCCCTTTCATCCCATCCTCAATAAAATATAAAATACCTGAGTTAGAGCTGCTGAAGAAGGAAGCTGGGAGCAGACTGGCACACCCTAAGTTTTCTGCAGCACCCATGAGGCACAACTTGAAAAACGCAGTTAAGGATATTATAGATGCAAAGAGCGTGCACAAAAACAAAGTGTGTCACATAACATCAGACTAAGAGGCAAAGTAGATCAACCTCTGCAATGAAAACACTGATAAAATCTTTCACTAGAAAATAGTAGCATTCAGACTATATCAAACTACATATACAGTAAAATATTCATTCACTGAAACAAATGCTTCCATTTTCTGATTTTACTAATTTATTGCAATGACTTTACACTGTTCATCTGAAAGATTCTGAGCAGCTTTTGACAATTAAAATTCCATCCCTCTCTTTTTAACAAAATGAAAGAAATGAACATTCTTCCTTTTTTGTCCCTAAAGGAAGGTGAGGGCAACAAAGGCTAAAATCAGCATTTCTTAATCTGGTTTACAAACCTTAAAATAGCAAAAATATGTTTTTGTTTTTAATGTAGGATTTTACAGCAGTGCTACATTTTGTGATAGATATTGTATAATCTTGACTTCAAATTAATCTGCAACTCCAAACCTTCTTATCAAATAGTAACTTTAATACTTTTAAACTTTCAAATCAAGAAAAAGTAGCTGCATATGATTCTCAACAAGTATTTTCCCATTCCCTTTGCTACAGCCTCAGTTCAGAAGGATTTAATATAATCAAGAAATCTTAGAGTGTTGGTTTTTAGCTTTTAAGAAACAAAATTACTCTCTGCAATAGTTTTGCAATGAACCTGAACTTAGACATACTTTATTTAATAACAAAGGATATAAAATGTGAGAATCCTGATGTCTCAAAGAGGCCCAGCATACAGAATTCACCTTGGAAAATAAAAGGCAGATAAGTCCATTAGAGCAAAAAGTAGGGGAAATTAAATGAGAAGAATGGAGCAAGTGCTAAAAAACTAGAAAGATACAAAAATTTAGTAGGAGATAATACTTTGGAATGAAAGTAACTATATAGAAAAACAGGAAGCCATCATTCAGGATTATGTAGGTAGGCCTTGGTAAATATGTTCTTAAACATTTATATGCTTCAAACTAAACAAAGCAACCAACAAAAATAAAATGAAAATATATTAAAACAAGTTGCAATGGAGACTATTCAGACAACCAGAAAAACGTATCAAAATGGGCTCATAAAACCTACCCGGGGGGGGAAAAGCCTGATGGAACTGCTATACACATAACACAAATCTATGGCATTTCAGAATATATTAGTTGAAAGTATGAATCATTGATATTCATTTTAATTTCTTACTAGACAACCTAGGTAACCTATTGGGTCATTGTTTCAGAGAAATGTCATTACCTAAGCAGAGAAACAGAATGACTGCAGGCAGGCAAAAATAATTAGCGGGAGTGACTTCCAATTTCCTGTTGGCTCCCTCCTTAGGTTTCCTTGTGGGAAGATGTCAATGAACCCTAGAAATCTTCCCTTCCCAGGAGGCACGTAAGTGATTGTTGCCAGGTGGGGCAGGGAACTAAGGAGTGTGCATGTGGCCGGCACTACAGAGGGACTGGACCATTTCTCCACTGACTTTCTCCCTTCAAGCTTCCCACAAGAAAAGAGGTAGCGGGATAGGTGGCAAGGAGCATAAAAGCATGAGCAATCCTATCAGTCCTTTCTGGACTTCTGGAACTGTCAGAAAACATTGAAAATGATGATCGCGTGGCTGCAGCTGAACATGGCAGGGGTGCTGAACAGCAGCAGCGCAGTAGTGCTGAAGTGGCAACCACTCACCCACCCCCAATTTGGATCCCTGGGGAGTAATGGATCCCAGCAGTTCTTGACAAAGTTTTGCCCTTATTGATGCAGTGTTTTGCCCAACTGAAGGTTACAAAGTATCAAACGGGCATAGACGTTTTAGTGTCAGATTGCAAACAATATAAAACAAATGCATAGGATACAACCATTGCATCTAACCTAAATTACGATAGGCCAAATACGGAATCCAACTGATGAAATGGGAAAAAAATACATTTTAACAGGCTTTCAGGTTTATTATTCAGTTAGAACTCAGACAGTCTATTCCTACAAGAACCAACACGCTGACAATCTGTCATACTTTTAAATTCTTACCCAGTATTTTTAAAGAGACATTTATATCTTTACAAAAAACACTCCGGGGTAATAAATATAATAAAATAATTAAGATTTTCAAAACCCTAAAGAGAAACATCTATGGAAATAATAATAAATGCCTAAAACAATAGAATATTTACATAGTATCAAAATGTCAATAAAAAGGACTGCACCCCAAAAGGATGCCCTTACTGAAGTGTACTTTGGAAAGCCCTTTTCACTTTATATGCACAAGTGGGGCCATCTAGAGGATCTACGCTGACCTCAGTAGAATCAAATGAAGAGAAGAAATTCATGGGATATCTTGGCTCTGCATAGTGAAGCCATAAGCTCATGGGCTTTGAACAAGGGGCTGGAAAAACAATCAGGAGCTACTACAGTTACTTAGAAAGAAAAGAAACAGGTTGTCAACCTCTAGAACACAGCAACAACAACGTGTTCTGAACTATAAATTCTGAAGCAACCCATCCATCATGAATAGCCTTAAGACTGATTAGAGTAGAGTAACTGAAGTGCATCAATTCAAAGTGGTGGAAAACACTCTGGGGTATGAGCCAAGAGAACTCCCAAATATGGATTTTTTTAACGAAGAATTTATCCAACTCAGGAGTTGTACTGATTTCTACAAAAACGTCTATCACAAAAGTTGAATGAATTCCACTTGAGTGCTGTACTTACCATTTTCAACCCTTATTCTGCATTGTTTCCTTTTAAAACTCATTTAACATTTCATTTTGTAAAATCAACCAAATATTATTTAACTAAAACCTAGATAAACAACTAGAATGTTTATCAAATAAAACCTTAACCACAAGATTATAATTTATGTGATCAAAAGACATGAGTGACTGCAGGACAAGAATACCTTGCGATTTGTGAAGCATGGGTTATCATACATCTCTACAGTAAGAGAATCCTTTCCCAAACCACGGAGGTCAACAATTCCATATTTACATCCTCCTCGTTCTGCATCATTCACAGTGATTATTCGCTCGGAAGCAGTGTCTGCCTGCAAAATATATGAATTATTCTACAATGGTGTACTCCAGAGTTTTTCTCGGAAGTAACACCCACTGATATTCAATGATGGACAATTTTATTCCTTTTAAATAGTTAATGTATCCAAATGTCATAGTTTAGCACATGTCAAATTTTCCCCCCATCTCACAGTAAACGTAAAATCATATTATAACCTTAATGTAAATATTGTTTATTGGCCTTATAGGTTTATAAGCCCGACTCTAAGCAGCATACCACTCCATAAATTTGTAATGAGTTAAAATAAATACATAATAAAAAATTAAAATAAAAAAATCTGCCAACATACCTCAATTAGTTTAAAATTGTTGCTTCCAGAAACTGAAGAATTGAGACTCTCAATTTCTAATTTCCTTCTCTGCATGCAATTCACCTTTAATTCATGAATCAGCCTGCATAAGAAGGCAACAAAGGGAAAAATTAAGTAAGTGCAAAATTGAAATTGAATGTCAATAGACGCTATTGCGTAACTAAAAGGCAGTATTCGATTGTTCAAAAATCTCCAACCTTGTTTATTCCTGTGTACGTTTTAGCCAGACTATTTGGTTAAAGTTAATTTTTATATAAGAGTATTAGATGTATATGGGATATGTTTTAAAATAACATTAAAGAAAAACCTAACAACTACAAAGATAAATAACTATAGGTTTACTCCTTCCGTAATGCAGATTCAAATATCCTAAAACAGAATGTATCCATTCATGGAGGAGCCCGGTAGACCCAACTCCATCAAACATTTTATGCCTGTCTATACATATGGTCCCAATTCAGCCTGACTTCAGGAAGCAAGTGAAAGGGTACTGATACAGTGTGCTTTTGACTTACACTTTGTTTGGATGATCTTCTTATGAGTATTACTATTTCAATTGATTTTTTAAAAATGTATTATATTTAAAATATTGTTTAGTGTTGAGAGCTTATATAGATTGGGCAATTTAATAAAACTGTCAAATAGGTAAATCAGGATAAACCCATAAAAATACTATGGCTTCAGTAAATAGGCATCCTGGTACTAGGTTTTAATCTAGCAAAGATTCTCTTTTCTGCGGGACTACTAAGGTCAACACTATAGTGTAAAAGCTCTGCAACATAAACACATTTTAAAATATCTTACCTGCAATAAGTGATAGAACTATAGAAACCTAATTGTTTCTTGCGTAAGATAATTGAAGAGTTTAGCCCAGATCTGGGTGTTTTCTATTGAAAACAATAAAAAAAACAAAATCATGTTTCTTATTTTTGTTCGGATTAAATTATGTGTAGTTACCATTTTAATATTCAAAAATAGAATGGATTTCATAAAATAGTAGACCCCCTTACTATGATCAAACCAATAATTTAGGATTGTTAATAATTGTTATTTGCACAAAGATTTATAATGAAATTCAGATGAAAATAAAGACAAGGTCACAATGTATCAAAAAACTAATTTTAATGAGATAGAAGGGTTTAAAAGCAGGTATTAAATGTTAGCACTGAGTTACTGTAATTCAACCTTACCTTTATTATTTTCTCATCCTCTTTTAAAAGTTTTAACCTTTGCCTTTCCATCTCTTTCTGATGAATACTCTCCTTGGTGAGAGGATTGCAGTTGTTATGCCCAGGAAGTAAGCGAAAATAGCGATTCTTTTCAGGATCATAATAGAATCCTGGTAATTCTTAAAAAAGAGAACGACCGATCCTATTATTAGAAAGCTCTTTCAACTTTTTCATAATTTATACAGTATTCCGGTTTTAGGATCTGGAATTTGTTATGCTGCAAATAAACATGGCTACTAAAATAATAAAAATCCAGTCTGAACATCACTGTGTGACAAACCATGATAAAGGATATGAATCATTTACACTAGCAAGATTAAAATAATTCAAAATAAAATTCAGCAAGTTAAACAGCAATGGTTATTCTAAAACTTTGTAAAATAATAAATTTTATGTAAAGGTTAGCTAACATACTGTCCTCACCGAAAAGCAACTATTCCGTGCTTATACTGTATATTTTTCTCAAACTATTCAGAAGCACCAGAACTAATCAGTTATGGTAGTTATGTCAATCACACACATTTGCTGCAATTAGCAAAATATTTGCATCAGGGCTATTTCATAAAATTGTCCAGCAATTACAGCTTGAGAGAAGAGGAAAGAATATAAACTGTAAATTATGTGAAAAACTGTCTTCCTATTTTAATACTTGGAAAAAAGGGAATTGTTACTAAAAACAGTTATTTTCTATTTATCCATATAATTTGTCATTTTGAAAATTAATTTATTTTTTAACCATGAAGGAAAGTTGTGTTTTGAAAAGTTTATAATGACTTTTTTTTTGGCTCAAACCTATGGAAGTAATAGGAACCTACCTGGAACTGAAGAACTTTGGCATGAATGGGAAGATGCAGATGGTAATTCAGCTTGGCTTCTACCTGCGTTCTGCAAGCTTTGCAATTCTCTTTGTTCAGGCCTGTGAATGTATGAAAAAGAAAGAATTAAGAAAACAGTAGATAAGCTAAATAATGAAGCAACTATCAAACACAGAAATTCTACAAAGAGCAGAAAATGATGTCAAAAATTAATTCCGTTACTATATATAGCACAATATCTCATCTGAACTACCAGTATGTCTTTACATTTGTTTCTCAGGCATTTCATTAATTTACTGAATTAGCTGACAGGGCATGGAGCGTACTGAGAAATAGCCACCATTAGATTAGAGAATCTTGCAACTGCAGGAGAAATCTGTAGTTAATAGAATTCTTGGTGTCTGCCAAATATGCTTTCTTACATGAGAGAAGGGTGATGATGGCACAGCAATTCCTTTCAGGTGCTACAGTGAAAAAGAAGTGGAGTAACCTTAATATACAGCTGAGGTTCACAAGCTGAATCTATCAGCATTTCTTAAGGATTAACTCAATTGGTAATAATAAACGAAAACATAAAATGTTCCAAGTACTACAGTAAAAGGATGTGCTATATTACCTTAAAAGTAGCAAAGTATTTATAGTAGATAGAAAATAGCACCCATGCAGTACAATCAAGATGAAGATTTGCTTTTCATCAACGTCTGACACACAACTTTTAAATAATCTACTCTCTTTGAAATACATTTTTAAAAGGCCAATAATAAATACTTGCCTTTCGGTAGAATGCCGATGGTGGAATACCATGTAAGGCTGGGCATTACACATTCGCCTATGATTATGCTGTACATGATTTCTTCTACCTCGCCACCTATTTCTCATCTGTGCAATGAATAAATGTACTTTAAAATATAACTTAAGCTTTTTGAGTAATATTGACATCTTTGGAATTCAATAATCTACCAGTAAAATAAGTAAGCATGTGCAATTAAATATTTAAAAAAATAACTGATGGCCACCATCCTGATCTGCAAATCTAACATGAACAGGAGAAATGTTTCCATTCTGCATACAAGAATCTTAATTAGGCACAAATTGTCCACCACTTTGTAAACAAGTTCATCAAATTGATCCTTTCTTTGTACAAATTTAATCTGCCTGCAACATATTCAAGAATTATACACAAATAGTCCATTTTAGAAACATTTCATTTTCAATAAATTTATTTACAGGAAAAAGTACAGGAACTTAATAGAATATAATTCTTTATTGGCCAAGTGTGATTGGACACACAAGAAATTTGTCTTTGTTGCATATGTTCTCAGTGTACATAAAAAGACAAGATACAAGATACAGTAACTCATTGTCATTATATGGACATATATACCTTTTTTCTGTGACAGAAGAATAGTTATGCTTTTTACTTCTCTGTCTAGCCTACAACCTGATATGACCCTATTGTCCCCAATCCAAGAATGTAACTAAGACTGACTGTGTTTTGAACCTAAGTGAACTCAATATAGTTACTATACAAGTTACTGAAAGGTAGTGATCTGACTTTTTTGAATGTGTTAAATTTGAATTTCTTCAACTTTAGGGGATGATCAAGCTGGGGTAAAACATCAAGATGCTGTTTAGCATGCCAGTTCTCTTCACATTATTACTCTGCCCCAGTCGCCTGTTACCTTCAATTTGAAGACAGTTACCTGTCTTCATTTTATTTTTACAACAATCTGCTTAGTTAGCTCAGGCACGGACTTTAGGGCTTAAAAGATTTTTTTGATTCTGAGTTTCCTCCACATCTTTCTTATCCCAAAGCGCTTCGAAGTTCAAGGAAGATGGTTAATCAAAGACGCTCGCCTAACAAGCTCAATGCTTGGTAATCCTCAAACACATCCATCTATTTCTCTTTGGGAAAACATTAAGCATTAAACATTTGCTATTGTGGGGCTGCTTGGTGCTCCTCTGAGCTTGGTTGTTTTCTTGCAGACGTTTCATTACAAGCAACAAAGACAAGAAGAGAGAACTTTTATTGTCATTTTTTTGCTGCGAGCAGACCGACCCCACATTAAAAATTCTGTTGACTGCTCTCAAAAAAAAAGTGTATATCTACCCAAACTCATACACAACACACACACACACATATATACATATACACACCCCGCAGTTCAACCCTGAGCGGCAAATACTCTCTCCTATCGGTAGTTTGCTGTTGTCCTCTGCCGGGATTTTTTTTTAAACCTTTTTTTGGGGGGGGGGTTTGGACTTGGAACAGCCTTCCATCCAAGCCCGACCATGCTTAGTTTCTCGAAACTAGATCAAAGAGGAGACTCCCACGATCATTGCAATTATGCAGATCGCCTTTTAGGGTAGATGGTCTGCTTGGTACAGGAATCCAGTTCAAAAGCCTCCCAAGAGAAATGGGGTCTGCCCTCCATTCAGCCTAGCTACCTCCGAAGAGCGCCCCCACCCAAAAAAAATCCGGTTCCTGGGTGTAACCGCTACCGTCTGAAATGCCTGCCCCTCGCTGTTTAAACGCAGAAGAGCCCTCCCGCTCTCCCATCAATCACTGGGCACGAGGGCGAGGAAGGCGATTTAGGCCCCCGCCCTGCCTTCGTGAAAGCAACCGACCTCACCTTCGCCACGAATCGCTGGCGCTTAACCCGCCGTCGAAGACTTTGTTTTTGTCCTCGGACTCATCCACCCACCTCTCAGCCCTCTGGGGGATTTTAATTGGCCAGCAGCGGCCGCCCTATCCCGTTGCGCGTTCTTGCCACAACGCGGAAGCAGACGCTTCCCATGTCACGTGGCCTCGTTCCCTCGCCCTTAGAAGAATCGGGGGTCACGCGGTTGTCCGGCTTTGGAAGGGGGCGGGACTTAGCAAACACATGCAGAAGTAGGCGAGGCGCTCGGGGAGAGAGGGCTTTTGATTGGAGAGCGTGCGAACGCGCCTCGCAGAGCGAGATACAGAAAGAGTATGACGGTATTTCTCAGTCACAGCAGCTTGAGGAGGTGTGGATTTCTGCTCCCACTGGGTTAGGGAATTCTGGGAATTGAAGTCCACCCCTCTTCAAGTTGCCACGGTTGAGAAACGGGAGTTAGAGGACGAACCTCTCAGGATTGTACAGCTGAAATATACATTTTCTTTAAAAATTCGATTGAGAAGACCAGTTTGGGAGCTATCGATATTGCTGCATGATTTCTGTTTTATGACTTCTGTTTTAAGGACATGAATGAAAATCCTACCAAGTGAATAAGGGAACCTGCAGAAGGAACCTATGGCCATCCAGTTCTCACTGCCCTTCCTTTGAAGAAGGGGTACTAGGAGATTTTTAAAGAACAGGTTGGACAACCATTTGTCTGAAATGTATAGGGCTTCCTGCCTGAGCAGGGGGTTGGACTAGAAGACCTCTAAAGTCCCTTCCAACTCTGGTATTCTATATTTTATTGTTGGGCACTTCAGACGTTTTGGATTTATGAACCAGCTTGGTGGCAGAAAGTCTGTTTCCTTGCAAGAAATAATATAGAAGAGACTTGCTATTTCTGTGATGTAGGTTTACTTATAAAGCACCTGGGAACAAGCCGGATAAATTGGGCTAATAAAAAAAGCAGCGTTAATTCCACTGTTTCCTCAAGAGCAGTGAATACTCTGCTTTTCATCTTCTTAGCTCTATCTTTTTATCTAATTGCCTACAAAACCTGAACTACTGCCTCTTGCTCTGGTTCAGTTCCAGCAGCTAAACCTGCAATCTTCAATCTATAACTCAGAAGTTATAATAGCTTCAGAGTTGCCAGCAATTAATAAAAATTCCAATGAGTTTCTAGTTGCCATTGCTCCCCTGAATAAATGCTTTTAGCTCTGTATTCTCCAATGTGGGAATGGTGGGTGGCAGAGCTGTCAAAACTAGCTACTGTTGGAAGAAATATCCATCTGGGTTCAGCTCCAAGTGGGGGAAAAGACACTGGAAATATGGTGGCTACTTGGAAAGATGGTTTAATGGTGGACAGCAAGACCACATGGTTTGAGGTCCTGGGAAAATGGCAATCACATGTTTCAAGATGTTGAAGAAAAGAAAGAGAAGGAGCTGCTGGGAGTGCCTGAGTTTTTATACCCTCTGTTGGGCTCCATCCCTGAGTTTCCTGTTCCTGTATAAGAAGTGCACTGATTGGTTGTCAGACCCCTGGGGTGGGGTTCTTAGCTAACGTTGTAGCCTGTCTCTCAGGCTTGGCTGAGCCTTGCTGGCTGATGTAATTTTCCATGAGTTTCTGTTTGCTATATGGGTCTGCCTGAAGGGAGTAGATCGTTTGTTATGTAGAATAGACTAACTCAGACCATTGACAAGGGTGGGGGGAATGAGTGAGTTGCCTGTGACTTTAATAGGCCATTTAGAAAGTGGGGGATATTAAGAATGAGTGAGCCTATTTCTTGCCTAAAACATGTTTTTCCATTTCTCATCCAAGGAAATATCATATTCTGCCTTTTTAATATTTCCTAAAATATTTCATTTTCTAGGAGAGGGGTGGGTTTGCTTCCTACACTACCATTTTGCCTAAGGAAGTCTGCAGCAGGAAACGGGGAGCAGCAGTTCAAAGTCAGTTTTCAGAGGCTATGGGTAAACCCATAGATCTATTAATGTGACAGCCATGCCCAATCAGATTGTTTCCTGCTGGTTTCATATTAGTACGTAGCATGTAGTAATGTTGAGTGTTTTATCTTATTTTACATGTCTAGTCTTTCAAAATCTGTTGGATGGTTTAGATCAGTGTTTCTCAACCACAGCAACTTTAAATGGCATGGGCCATTTAATGGCTTGAATTCTGAGAATTGAGCTAAACACATTTTAGAGTTGCTGAGGTTGAGAAACAATGGTTTAGATGGGGGACTCCTGCTTGCTTTACAAAAAGCTTATAATATGTTGCCTGTAATGGGTTCTTTAAATTTCCGACTTTGAAATCAGGGGATATGTGTCCCATAAGTTGTGAAACCTTGGAAAGTTGAGAAAGGACTAGTTGGATCTTAAGACATCCTGATCCTCCTTCATACATTAAACATTGTAAATGCTTAGACTATATTGACATACTTTATTCTTTGCAAGAAAATAAAGGAAGAAAATAGGAAAAATTCAAATTTCTCCTGGCCTGCCTTGATGGTCTATCTACTATTTGCAGAATATTGGAATTTTTTCAGAAATCTGTAACATTGCAGTCTTCTGTGACAGGACATAAAATTTTATATTTTGCAGGTAATAACTTAGTGATAAACTATTATTAGTAGATTATTTTGTTTTAATTATTCTGCGTAGGCAATGGTTAGTCAGTGAGAGTAGTTCTCACTTAACAGCATAACAGAGTTGGAAGAGACCTAGTCTAGTCCAACCCCTTGCTCAAGCAGTAGACCTATATGATTTCGGGTAAGTGGCTGTCCAATCTCTTGTTAAAAACCTTCAGTGATAGAACACCCACAATCTGGAGGCAAGCCGTTCCACTGATTAATTGTTCTCACTGACAGGAAATTTCTTCTTAATTCTAGATAGAAGCTCTCCTTGATAAGTTTCCATGCATTACTTCTTGTCCTGCCCAATAGGTTGATCCCACTTCTCTCTGTGACAGTCCCTCAAGTATTGGAAGACTATTATCATGTCAGCCCTAGTCCTTCTCTTTGTTTGGCTAGACATACCCACTTCCTGCCACAATTCATCATATATTAGCCACCAGCCTCCTAATCATTTTGTTGTTCTCTGCCCTATTTCTAGGGTCTCATCATCTTTTTTGTATTATGATGATTAAAACTGGACACAATATTCCAAGTGTGGTCTTATCAAAGCAATATATAGCAGTACTGAACACTTCATGTAATTTTCATACTATCCCTCTGTTGATGCAGCCTAAGACTATTGGCTCTCGTGGCAGTTGCCAGACACTGCTGGCTTTGAGATCTTATGCCTATCTTGTAAAGTGTTGGCTATTCCCTCTGTGGCTTAGTGTCATCTGCAAGTTTTGAGTTTCCCTTCTGCCTCCTAACCTAAACCACTTATGAAGATTTGCAGTTTTGATGTTCAATTCATCAAAGTTTAAACTTTCTTCATTGTATCATGTTTGTTGGAATGCATGCTGTTTAATTTTACTTTTTCTCCCTTGGCCAAAGGAACACATATTGAATGTATTGTAGATTTAGATTGAAATCCTGTATGCATATATACTTAGTAAGTTACATCAAATATACATACAAAGAGAGATTATGCCTATGAATAACGTGGACCTTCCTACACTATGTATGCTGTGGCATTGCAACTGACTCTGCCTGAGGATGATTACAAATATAAGATTTTATATATATATATATATATATAAGTTCCTTCAAGTAGTTGTTGACTCTTAGCAACTGCCTGATCTAGTCCCTGCAATTTGTTTGGCAATATTTTTCAGAAGTGGTTTTGCCCTTGCCTCCTTCTTAGACTGAGAGAAAGTGATTGGCCCAAAGTTACCCAGCTGGCTTCAACTTAAAGTGAGGCTTGAACTCACAGTTTCCCTGTTTCTCCCCTGCACTACACTAATTTGGCTCTCAAGATTAATTTACACATAACTAACTACCCGTATATCTATCATATTTATTCTGCTTCTTCGAAGATAAGCATCTCTAGGAAGATTGAAGTGCCTCAGGTATTTGTATATATTTCTGCTTGTTTCTCTTAACAAATGCTGGGTTAGTATTTTTTTAAGATTTACTGATATTCCAAGTTTATTTTCATATGAATTAAGATCCTGTGCATTGTAATTGACTTCTGTATGCACTAGCATGCAATACTTTTAATGAATTTGTGACACTAAGAAGATTTTTAAAAATTCAATTGGTTTGGCATATTGATATCAAGAAGTAACGCAAAGGTCCAGAGTCCAAAGGGGACAAAAATAGCAGAAGCAAGTACCGAATGAAGCTTTTGCAAGAAATAAGCAATGGGTGTGCCGTTTGCAGGACTATCCTATCCTTTTACCTTATGACAGGTTTATTTATATTACAGTACGTGAAACTCCATACTTTGTTTATACATATTCTTATACTTGACTTGCCTCCATTTTCCCCAACTTTGCAATGGATGTCTGTTCTGAAGCAGGTAATTATGAGTTTATAAGAGAGGGTTTTTTTTATTTGTTGTTTGGGTCAAATACTTGTGCTCCTCAGATATCTTTGTCTTGCCTTCAAAATCTAGAATTATCTAACTCTACTTATTGTGATCACTTACGGTACTTCTGCTCTATCTTCTTTTGCAGGCATCAGCCCTTATTCTATGAGTATCTCTGAACTAAAAAAATCATACTGTACACTTAATTTGTGGAATTGGTACTGTTTAAAAAAAAAATACTGTGGACTGGTTTGATTACACTGCTGCATCATGACTTGAATAATATTAATCTGAAATGAATACACAACCTAATTATAAGGGTCAAAATTATGATACTAGGCTGTCAGCTGTATTTAAAATGTTGATTTTGGTCTAATGAATTATGTTGCAATTGATGTAGCAGCTCTGTTTTTCCCCCTTGAGGTATTTTTCAGTATTGGGGCTAAGTTGTCAAATGTTTACACCCATAATAAGCAGCATAATGTTTAATATCCAATATAAAAAAAGTATTCTAAGTCTTTTCTGATAAAAGTTGTCATTTCCCTTGTGGCCAGTAGAGAGCAGCATTAACATAAAGATTGCCAACTGTGCTGTCCATATCTTTTCTTCTTTTTAACAGATGGCATGAATGGACACATTCCTTTACAAATTAAAGCGTAGGGGGGGAAAAAAGTCTGCTGAGCAATTCAAAGATACGTTTGAAAAATAGATTCAGTTGTATTGGTTGCATTTGTGATTGCAGTCAGAAAAAGACTCCTAGCAGCTCTTTGTATAAGTGTGTGCATGGACCTTGGAGTTGGACTTGATTCCTGGTGATTACATGGGCAAGTCTGTGCAGCTTGCTTGGCAATATTTTTTTAAAAATGTTTTCCTCTTGTTTTCTTCCTAGCATCTGGGAGAGAGTGACTGGCCCAAAATCATCCAGTTGGCTTTCCGCCTAAGACAGAACTAGAATTCACTAATCCCTCGTTTCTGTCCATATTGTTACCCTCTGAAGTGTTTCTTCTTCTTCTTTGAATCCAGTTTGGCAAAACAGGATGGTCTAGAAAAGAATGTTCTGGTTTTCTTCCAGAATGTTCTGTTTTTCTCCTGGAACACACCAATGTCACTATTCCAGGAGTGGTCTGTTTTATTCCAAAAAGTATGCTGGCATGTTCTGCTTCCTAATATATCTTTAAACCATGAATGCAGTAGATGATATTCACTTGTTTTGCATAATCCCTACCCTTAAATGAACAATGTAGGATGTTTCTAGCATCCTGCAATTAATTTGGTAGACAATTTTCTTTCAACTTTCAAGCTAACCTACAGGATGGATATTCACTGAGGTAACGTATGTTTTCAGTAGTTTAGTTAAGGCAATCTGGGATATCCAAAAGCAAATCCCTCTTGCCAGCCTTGTTGCCCCAATTCTAGTCAGAACTTTCATTCCCCCCAATCAGCATGTTATCAGGTCAACTTTTCTGAGGATTGGAGCCTATTTCAAGAGGCAGTAGCCGAATATTCTCCCCCACATCCACAGGCAGACAGCCTGATCGGGTTACCAAATCCTACTTCTCCAGAGGTTAGATTTGGCTGGAGTCTACATCTGTACATTTGTCTGCATCTGGATGCAATTCTTCCAAAGCAGATGTCCTCTCTGGAGAGTTTCCCTTCCAAAAGTGGAATCCCATGTAAGTCCACAGCAGGAAAAAAGCCAGCTAAATGATATCTAGTAAAGCCCTTGGATACACACATGCTGGTGAACTTAATGCTGTTTTTATGGGTGATTATAAATCATTCAGAAGAAAAACCCCTCAGGATGTATTCTGAATGTGTTCCATTCAACCTCTGCAGTTTTCACTATTTTGGATTTGTGAAAAAACAGTCTACTCCGCTAGTACAAATAAACGCTGTCAAAAGCAAAGTAGTATTTTTACTGAGTTTTGAGGTTTGCATTCAGTTTAAGTTACATTATACCTTGGCTTCAATGAATTAGTATTACATCATGACACAGCAGTTTATCCTAAGCCTTTTCTTCCATTTAACCAATTACTAGGATTCCTCAATTGTCTCCCCATTCCACATGTTTAAAGACATCAATAATAATAAGCTTTCTGTTTGAATTGACAGGACAAAATCTCCAGTTTATAGATCTTTGGCCTTTTGTCACTAAATAGTATTTTAAGGAATTGGTTGAAACACAGACAACTTTCACTTTCTTTAAGAAGGAAGTTTGATGTGCCAAGAAAGGACAATTAACTGCATCTGTAGCAGTGGTGTATTAACCATTAAGCAGACTTAAGCACATGCTTAGGGCACCAGGCCCAAAGGGGGCACCACAAAGTTGAGAAAGGGAAAAAAACCTCAATGAAGATTTGTAAAAAAAAATTGATAAAAATTGAATCTTGTGGCACCAAGATTTGTCAGTGCTTAGGGCACCAGTGAGCCTTAATCCGCCACTGATTGGTAGCTTTGACCCTTCCTTCTGTCCCTTCTGTCCCTAACTCCTAAGTTTAATTGTCATTAAAACATAATGCATGATTTTAAAAAGGAATGCACACTAAAATTTAAAACATAATGACTTGTAGTATGAAGGGAAAACGATATTGCCACACAAAAATATTGATTGTGTCATTTAGGGTTAAGAATTCCCCTAAAAGTCAATTTAAGGAGGATGGGGATGGGTGGGAAGAATGGCTGGTTTCAGGTTGGCAGGAATAGAATTATTTATTGGCCAAGTGTGATTGGACACACAAGGAATTTGTCTTTGGTGCATGTGCTCTCAGTGTACA
>JANHFT010010669.1:0-12225 GCA_032467955.1 Pseudoxenodon macrops | reverse complement strand
ATGTACATACATACATACATACATACATACATACATACATACATACATACATACATACATACATACATACATACAAAAACTCAGTGCAGGGTTATCTGCATCATGCTCCTATTAAGAGACAAACAGCATTGTTTGTCTTCCAATGTTTCCTTTCTTAAGTGTAAAGAATGTTGAATGATATTTCCTGATAATGTAGTTTTCTGTATTCTTAACATGAACTTATATTCTTCAAAGATAGAAAAGTTAGCTAAAAACTCTAAAATATAGTTGTATTAGAACAAAGAATATATAGAATGTATATCTTACTGCTGGTTACTATTCTAGGAAAAGTCTATGGTTTAACATTTCAATTCAAGTAAGTTGTTGATTCTCTTAATGTTAGCAAAGGTTCAGATTTCATAGTGCTTAAATGATTGCTTTTATGTTAATTTCCATTACTAAATTTACCATTTTTCAATTCAATGTAAAATAAATTATTTAAGTTAATTTAAATCAAAATCTTTCTAAAACCTAGTTATTAAGATTTCAAAGTGTATTTATAAATATGGGTATATTTTTAAAGCACAAAGGAAGTAGAAAAGGCTTTTAAAGAACAACAGCCCCAGAGCCTGAACTCAGCCAGAAGAATTTTGAATTTGACAATTCTTTATAAATTGTTCATCCTTAAATAAATATAAGATACTGGTGAGTTGAATGCTTGCTTAAAGCAGGATTCAAACAAACATAACCTACAGGCAGTTCAGGATTTAGGAATTGATGAACAAGATATTCTAAATGGACTGTGGCTTTCTCTCAAATTACATTCCTTACATTTCCCAATTACTTTCGCCTCAATATTATCATTTGTTTCTTGTCAATGTGACCCAATGAAGAATTACTTGGTAATCCTGCTTTTTCGTTTTAGTGTCATTTAGGGGCTCACCCCCCTCAGACTAGAGGAAAAGATAAATTAAAATACTGGCATTTGTAACTAATAGCTTTGAATTCTTATAGATTACAGCAATGTTCAAATTAAATAAAGTAAGTTAGTAAGACAAATACCAAAGCAAGATAATTTTGTGAATGGAGTTCCAGCTATTGAATGGGCCTCAGTAAATGCCAAACTGCAACTGAGAATGAAATAATTCAACTCCTGTATAACCAGAGGTGGGTTCCTACCGGTTTGGACCGGTTCTACCAAGTAGGTAGTAGGCCGCTGGTGACGTCACAGAGCCGGTTCTGCTCCGTGGGCGCCGCCATCTTTTCTTTTGTGAATTTTGTTTTTTTGGGGGGTTGGGTTTTTTTCTACTGCACATGTGCGCGTGCCCCCGCGGCACAGGAGGCAGCAAACTGGTGGCGAGATAAGTTAGAACCCACCCCTGTGTATAACCATGCTTTCTAGCAACTAAGGCACAGCATCAATATTTAATAATTTTGTTGTATTAGTTGCATTTTAAAAATACTCACAATGCAAGTCTGTTTACATTTATCCCTTCTAGTCTTTAGTTTTTAGTTTTTCTAGTTTTTTGTGGAAACTTAATTCCAGTCATAAGAACTGCATCAAGTCATATTTACTGAAAAAAATGTTTTTTCAGTTTTAAAACTATGTCTTTACCAGAGCATTTCCCTTTGGTTTTCCTGCGCTTGATAGGATTGTGTAAAACTATGCCTCTTTATTCAACCAAAACAAGAATGCATACACAAACCATCATTCTTGGCGTGGAAATGTGTTGACGCTTTGAAATGAACCAAGTTTCCTGTGCAGCACAAAGCAGCTGGTCAAGACAGAATACCATTTTGCATACCCTAATTTTTTTCTTCTAATTGTCCACCAATAACAAATGTCTACTGTTAGATTCAGGGTACATATTAACAATAATATCTATCAGGTTTTATTTAGTGAGTAATTATTTTTGTAAATATAAGTACATAGTTAAACTGAGAAACTAATTTTCCAGCTGTCTATTGAAAACTCCTGAGTTATCTCAATTTTTCACAGTTGCATTCTTTGTTTTCCTTTTTTATCTAACACTGAAGTTACACAATTCAAATCAACAGCTACATCTCCAATACTGTCAGTCTGTATTTGAGCCATGCCACAGATGAATGCTTCCTGATTTCATTAGAAAGTGAATTAACTTTTGGTATCCCTCAGAAACTGTTATCTGCCCATCACTGTCTAGTCATGTGCTACAATGATCAAGGTGGAAATTCTGCTACAAAATGAACCTGCCACCATTTTCTGCCCTGCAGAATTAAAAACAAAACCACAAAAAGCAAGCAAGCAGATCCTTTACATATTACATCCTTTAATGTCATCCTCTTCGAATATATTAGCACAAAGAAACACAAAGACAACAATAATTGATTTTTAATTTAAATGTTTGGACTATATCCAACTATATTTGTTGTTTGGCAGAAGAACAAATCTGTAGCCAATGTGGCTCTTAAATAAATTTTTGGATAACCTTTCAGGGGATCCTAAGATCTACAGGTTAGTTAAGGAAACGTCCCATCATTCAAATATAGGTTAATTTGCAATATACTCTCTATCCTTTAAATCCTATTTTTTCAAGACAAAGGCCTCTTAAAAATAATCTTTTAGCATAAACAATAACATATAATCTAAAATTAATTGTGGGAAAATAACATTCAGTAAAATCAACAATTCAGACATTTATACTGCAATTATAACATTAAAAGAAGTAACAATTTAAACATGCAAATAAGTACTTTGGTTAAGAATTTATTCAAAACTAAGATAAAGAAGAATTTAATCAGGGTAAAACCTAATTCAGAACTCTAATTAGAGCAGAACATATTGCAACAGGGGAAAAAATCCAAGACATTGCAAAGGCAGTAAGGATTTGAACCATATACAGTATACAGCATACTCCTTGGGGAAGTGTTCCAGCTACATGGAAACAACATGGTTTTTGCTGAAAACTTAAAACTTCCAAAACTAAAGGATTAAAAATAAACATAAGAAAAATATTTTAAGAACTATATCACATTAGAGTAGGCCATGCTGATTTTTGAACAGATGCTTTGTTCTGAGAAAACTTGAGCAAATCATCCCCAGTAAATAACTCCATAAAGCTGGGACGCATCAGGGTTGTGTTTGATCTCAGAGGGTCTGGGTGGATGTGGCCTGGGTGGGCGTAGCCAGCTTGATGTAACTGGTGTTGGGGGCACCTCTTGTGGCCTGAGCGCTCTTCTAGTGAAAATGGGCTCCCGAGCTCCATTTTCAGCCACAATGGCCTCCTGCAACCCTCTGCCAGCAAAAACAAAGCTTGGGAGGGATACAGGTAGCCCTCCCGAGCTCTGTTTTTGCTGGCAGAGGGCCCTTTGCTTTTTCTGAGGTGGCCCCATGGGCCAGATCTAGGCACCCCATGGGATAGAGCCTGCCCCTGGGCCTTGAGTTTGACACCCCTGTCATAAAGCAACATGGCACTCCTCATTTCTAATGCTTCATTTTGCCTGCTTTGAGTGCCTCATCAAATCTTTGAAACAGGTGAAAATGACTTTAAGGGTTGACTGAAAAGTAGATGTTAAGTAGGCTTACCACGGCAAATTTCACCACATTTTCACCTTGGTGAGGATAATGGTATCATCTCTATAATACAAAATGCCACACCAATGCCAGACAAAATTACCTTCCCCTGGTCAATTCTAATATATTTTGCCAAACATCTTGAAACATTTTTTTGAGAGCTAGAACTCCATTTGCTAATTGCTGAATTTGATTTAAAGGACTCACCTCACAATTAAAAAAAAACATACTTCCCTTCTAAACACATTTAAACAAACATTTTTGTGATACATGTTCTAATTATAATAAGTGTCAGGTTTTAGTTAAAGGAAGTAAATTGTGCTACAAAAATCTATGCTCTGGAATTTATTGTCTTTTAAATAGGTTATAAATGAGAATTAACACAACAAAGATATGAGAATGAGTATAATTGAGCTTTTGAGGTTTTGAGACTTGGCCGATCCGTATTGCCAGTCTCCAGTAACACATTTTCATTTACCGGCACTTTCTTGCTTAATGTAAATTTAATATTAAATTCAGAAAAAAAAGAATGCTAATTTGACCTGCTTTTATTCTAGTTTACTCATTTTTAGCACATCCTCTTCCTATAGCACAGTACAAACATAAACTCAACTAGTGGCTAATGTATTAACTATATGCTTATAAAATATTTCTACAATTTTGAGAATGGAATGAAATTCTGCGATCTGATCTAAGAATAGTACGTAAAATTGTCTATTACAACGTCTTACCTCTCAACAACTTCTTCAACACAATAATACATAGGCAAACAATTGATACAAACTCAACGTAAACCGCTCCAAACTTGATTGCAGAAAATATGACTTCAGCAACAGAGTGGTCAATGGCTGGAATGCTCTACCCAACTCCATTGTTACAGCCTCAAACCCTCACAACTTCAACCTCAAATTGTCTACCGTGGACCTCACCCCATTCCTAAGAGATCCATAAAGGGGGCATGCATAAGTGCACCACCGTGCCTACCATCCCTGTCTTACTGTCCTCATTTATCTGTACTTACTTACTTTGTTTATGTTTATATCTATACCTATCTTATACATGTTTGACAAATAAATAAATTGCTAATGATGTGGCTTTAATTCTGAAGTGCATCATAATTGTGTATGTACGTTTTGTGAATATATTAAAACAGACACTAAATAAACTGGACTTTAATTTACCAAATGTTTCTTTTCTTTTTCATGTTAAGAATTATGTCATACAAGGAAAATATTGGTGACTCCATCAGATAAATTCCTGAATATTACTTTAAACACATTAGCTAGCAATTTAAATGCTACTAAGGCAACACAATGTATCCCATTTTCACTTCTGATTTTCTCTTTCCATAGAGCTATCTCTATGCTTGAATGAGCTGCATAAACTTTAGTCCCACGGATGATTAGAATTTGCAATCACTTCACACCATCTTTTTGTTTAGTGGTTTCCATTTGTATATATGTGCTTTCCTTATATTGTCATAATGCCGTAGAGAAATACAATGAATAACTGCATGTGTGCATTTTGATAAATAAAGGTCTGTATTCTTAACTCCTGAAATAAATACAAGAAATGCTTGAAGACTCGACTACTATAATTGTATATGTGGTATTTCATAGTTTCCAGATATTTTTTAATTGTAGAGATGACAGAAATTCTGCTAGACCCTATTGCATTTTTCCACTCTGAATGTTGACAATTTATTGTAGCTTATTTGCATTCAAGTGATGTCTTTTATCACAGAGACAAAAACAGGATGTTAATTGGGAAAACATAGTTGTTGCCTGTAGATGTTTACTCTAAACTAGTGGGGAAAAGAAACATAAATTTCTCAGCGACTTTGGGGGAATGATATAAAATAAAGGAAATTGTCAAGTTTGTCTTTAACAAATTAAATAGTATGTGTAAATATCTTAGTTTTGCACTTTTTCTCAAAGTTTTCCAGTATCTGTAGAAATTTGATTTCATGAATTTTATCAGTAAGCCATCATAACTTGATTTGAAATAAAAAACACAGAAGTTATTATTGTTTTGCTACTTCGGCTATGCAGAACTTTATTAGAATACTTCACTTTGACAAAGGATCAGGTAAAGGTCTTCATTCAAGAACCTTGTCCAATCATGTAGTCAAAGGGTTGACAGAGTAGAGTAGAGCAGACTTTAGAATAGAATAGAATAGAATAGAATAGAATAGAATAGAATAGAGTTGGAAGGGATCTTGGAGATCTTCAACTCCCTTAGGCAGGAAACCCTATACCATTTCAGACAAAGAAGTTAGTGCAGCTGTTGGACTTCTTTCCAAGTGACCAAAATTCTTCAGGTTGGATGGCTTTGTGATTGCCCACAGCATGTATCAACGCTACTTGATCTAGATGACCTTCAATATATCCTAGGAGACCAAAAGGTGTCCAGACTATTATATACTTAGCACACATTGCATGACAGAACTGTCCAATCTGAAAGATCTTAGATGCACAAAGTTTTTGACAAGCTGTCTCAAGGAAGTGAGAGGTGCATCCTGAATAGTACACACCAAAGGGGGAAAAATAGCACCTTATCTGCAGTACAACATATTCCATCCAGACAGGATTGCTGAAGCTACCCAACCTTGAAAACTTTTAAAACATGGTTACCATACTTTAGTCATATTGTGGGCATTTGCTAAAGGGCTTCTTTCCAGTGCTATGGGAGAAGATTCCTCTCAACCCTTATACTTAGAAGTGAAGTGGCCTTATAAAATTCTGGGAACATTTATTTCAAATGCTCTTTTGTAAATTTAGAAGACTGCATTGCAATCACAAACAGGATGATATTTCAAATGGAAAATGGGAGTCTATAGAAGAAAGGAAATGACAATCACAAATCAGACATAAATGAAATCAGACAGATGGAACTAGGACATATTGCAATTTGTGAATTATTAAATAATACTGGGAGTTGTGGATGAGAAGATGCTAGGAACAATTTTATTTTGTTATTGTGTTTAAGAAGTTGCTTTTATAACTGTTAACAAAAGAATACAGGACATCATGCATTTGGGTCTTGGTAAAATGTTCAGTGGCATAATTGGAATGGAATGGAAAAGTCAAAAAGTCAATGCAAAAGGAATACATCAGAAGGATCCGCAAAATATTAAAATCAAAACTGAATGCTGGAAACATAATTAAAGCCATTAATACATGGGTAGTTCTAGTGATATGCTACTCAGCTGGGATCATTAAATGGACTGTGACTGAACTGGAAAACCTGGACGGGAAAACATAAACTATTGAATATGTACCATGCTTTAGACTCACGAAGTGACATTGACAGGTTGTAATCTGCCAAGAAGAAGAGGCAGCAGAGAGCTATTGCAGATCCATCAAACTATAAAAGAAGAAAAATGAAGTTTGAATGACTATGTAAACCAAAGTAGAGAAAAATTGCTGCAGGCAGTGAAAATGGAGAACATTATTAAAACAACGAAAACAAAGAATATAAGGAAAAACAGCTAGATGACAGATTAAATAGATGGAAAACCAAAGCTTTGGATGGACAGTACTTGAAAACATTGAAGAAAAATGTGGTAACAACTTGACATGGGCATAGCTTAAGATGGGAACCATCAAGAAAGAAACAGAAGGTTTAATGCTCAAGAACAAGCACTACAAACTAATGCCATGAAAGCAAAGATACAAAAATCCACTGAGAATCTAAACTGCCAACTTTTCAATGACAACGTTGAAACTGTTTCACATTTAATATGTGAGTGCAGCAAAATCGCACAAACTGATTACAAAGCTAGACATGACTAAATTAATGCACTGGTCATTATGTAAAAAATACAACTTACCTATATTCAAAAAATCATGGCAACATAAAGTGGAAAAAGTTGTTGAAAATAAGAAGATCAAGATCTTGTGGGACTTTTGAATACAGACGGATCATCATTCTCAATTGTATTAATGTCCAATATGTAGTGTGGGTTAATAATAATAATAATAATTTGCGATGCATTTATGAATGTTCAGTTGACTGAGTTTCATGTTTAATGAATAAAGTATATAATAATAAAATTGGTGGGACAAAAATAGATGGTTTTATATAGTACATGTCAACCCTGAAGCTGACCTGACCGAAGCCATTTTGAAGCATCAGTCTTGCCACACTGGAGCTGAGGGATAGGGAGGGGGGGAATAGAGATAGCAGGGGTTTTGTAGCCAAAACAAAATACTTTCTCCTGGGAACCAAGGACATTCTCACACCTGGTCGGACAGCAACCAAATACCAGTCCACCTGTAATCAACTTGATTGGACCATGTGATTGTTTGGGGAAGGGGAAAAACTTTTACTTTTAATTATATGAAAACCATGGGATTCAGTTTTCACCAGAACTATGCCAATATGATATATCCAAATAAACTATTCTTTGAGGTATCTATTGGCCTCAGAGTTTTGTTTGCTATGGGATTATTACTTGGAACATAGACAATATGATTTATACAATCTGAAGAGAAACCAAAGTAATAGAAATGAAGAAGTTAAAATGCTCTAGGATTTTAGAATTAAAGCTGACAAACACTTGACACATTAACAATCCAGACTTTAAAAATGTCAATAAGAAAGACAAAAGATATGGATAATGGACATGGCAGTATCTGGAGGCAACAGAATCAAAGAGAAAAAACTATAGCAAGATTATTATTTTTTATTCTTCTCCCCTTTTTGTTCCAAAAATAATTGCCTTCTGAAACAAGGCTCTGTTCTTTATATTCATAGGTTTATCTACTATATGTTGGTTTATTGTTCCTCTAAATAATAGGGTACTGGTTACATCAGGCAAGAAGGAACATATAACATGGTAAATTTGGATTACAAATATTTCTATAGTCTGCTCTTCAATTTAATTAATTTAAATCTTTACAACTACCATGTGTTAATTATCATTATTTAATCACATTGGAATGTAAGTAATTATAATAGATGATTATTTAAAAATAATTAGGATGAGATTCATTAACATAACTAGGAATATAGCCAAAATGTACATATTAAATTTATGGTTAAAGTATCGTAAGTATAAATGAACAAGTAGGTAGATGTTAAATTCACACTATTGCACATTTATTTTTGTACCTATTTTCAGGTAAACAATTTTTCAACTATTCCTACTATACACAAATCAAATCACAATATTTTGTAAAACTAAGAATTTTTATGTTCAGGTTCTGAATTATGCAGATAATCTATTTTGTAAAGCAGGCTCCAATGGAGAGTGAATGGTGGAGTGAGTGTATGGTGGAGTCAAAGGATTAAGTTACCAAGGAAAATCAGCCCCCTCCCTTTAGTAAATTTTATTTTTATTTATTTATTTAGTCAAGCATGTATGAGAAAACAAGTATATGTATGTACATAACATATAAATGTATAAGTATAAGCAGGTGAAGTATATACATAAGAAATGAGTATGAATAATGGGAACAGTAAGACCGGGATGGTAGGCACATTGGTGCACTTATGCATGCCCTCTTAGAGACCTCTTAGTAATGGGGTAAGGTACACGGTATACAGTTTTAGGTTAAAGTTTTGGGGGTTTGAGGCTGTAACAACAGAGTCAGGTGGTGCATTCCAGGCATTGTCCAAGTCCAAAATTTCAAGCCTGGTGGCATAAACTATTCTATTGCAAGCAGAGGAGTGGAATAATCTTCTCATGAAATACCTCTGGACTTGCTCAATTGTATTAATGTCCATTATACAGTTGGGATTCCAGGCAGATGAGCTGCATTTGAGAATTGGTCTGACAAAGATTTATTATGTCCTGGTTTTCAGTACAATGTTGCCAGTGAAGAACTTCACAAAATTAGGTTAACAACTCTTAATGCCTTTTTGGCAATTCTGTGAGCTCTGGGGCTTAGATCTTTTGAAATGAGTACTCCTAGGTCCATGACAGAGTGAGGGTCATCTACAAGGTCATATCTGTCCAGCTTGTATTTGGTGTTTTGATTTTTGTTGCCAATATGTAAGACAGAGCATTTGTTGGTTGAGATTTGAAGTTGCCAATTGTTCCACCATTCTGACACATAGTCAAGGTCACTTTGAAGGGCAGAAATATTGTCGGTGGTGTTAAATATTTTTAATATAATTAAAATTAAATATATAATTTTTCAGCAAAGAGGATGCAGTTGCTTATAATATGATTGCAAAGGTCATTTATGTAAATTAGAAAGAGAGTGGGTCCTAGAACGCTGCCTTGGGGGACACCGCTGTTAACTGGTATAGCGTTTCATAGGGCACTTTTTATTTTGATTACTTGTTGCTTGTTTGACAGAAATGCACCTATCCCTTTGTACAGTGATTCAGAAATGCCGTAAGAGTGTAGTTTTAACAGTAGTTTGTTGTGTACCACTGAATCAAAGGCTTTGTAGAAGTCTATGTAAATTGCGTCTATTGCTTTACCCTGATCGAGTTGTGTAGTCCAAATATTTCTGCAGTGTAGGAGTTGTAGATTTCAGGACAATTTTTTCCTGAAACCAAACTGTTTGTTAGAGAATAGGTTGTTTGTCTCTAAGTGGAGGGTAATGGTTGGTGGATTATTGATTCCATGACTTTGCAGGTGACACAACATAATGAGATTGGTCTGTAATTTTCAACTAGGCTGGGGTCTCCCTTTTTGAAGATAGGAATGACTATGGCTAATGACCATAAATTGGGCAAAGAGCTGGTTCTAAAAGATAACTTGTAGATTGTGCTTAGTGGTTTTCAAGAAGTAGGCACATAATCCATCAGGGCCAAGAGACAGAGATGGTTTTAGGTTGCATAGTGTCTTTTCAAAGTTATCTTCTATAAAATCAATGTGTAGCAGATCATTGCAATTAGTTGTGGTACGACTAGGAAATATGGGACTTGAGCCATTGCTGTTGACAAAGACTGAACTGAAGAACATGTTACAAAGATTGGCCTTAACAGCTTCATCATTACAGTATTTCCCAGGGCTGTGGAGTCGGTAGATAAATGTTCCGACTCCGACTCCTCAGTTTTTTGTACTTCCGACTCCGGGGACCCAAAATTTCCTCCAACTCCGACTCCTCGACTCCGACTCCACAGCACTGGTATTTCCCATTAGGCCCTTTTAGGGTTGGCATGGTTTTCGAGTCTTTAAGTTTGGTATTTACGAAATGTATAGAAGGTGCGGGTGAATTTTGTGTGTAACAGATTTTTCTCGTTTGCAATAGTAATTGGTGCATTCTTCCTTCATCTGACAGCATACGGTTTTGTAGCGGCTTTTAAAATTAGCTATGTAGCCAGTTTTATTTTTTCACCAAAGAGATTTTTTTTTGTATTGGAGCTTCCTTATTGTTATGGGTAATTTGTTTTTTCTGGCTTTGGGGGTTACTATTGGTACATATAGTTTAATTACTCTTTTGACTTTGAGCAGAAAAGTTTTATAATGGTCTTCAGCAGTAATACAGCCAGTGAACAGAATGTGCAAATCAAGAGATGAGAGGTCAGCAGCTATGAGATCATAGTTGGCTTTTTAAAAGTTATAATCTGGAGTCCTATCATTATGACCTTCTTTGCAAGGACATAGATTAAGACAAAAGTCAATCATGTGATCACTATTAGAAAAAAGTTCTTTTATTTGTAGTCCATAAATTGAATTAAAACTGTTGCAGAAGATGAGATCAAGGCAGTTGTTGAGTCTAGTGTTATTTGTTACTAATTGATCCAGTCCCAGAGTAGTAATGGTATTGTACAGGGTTGCATGTATAAGTTCAGTTGTATATTCGTTTAGGGTCAAATTAATTGGAGGTAAATTGAGGTCACCAAGAAAAATAATAGGGTGTGAGCAGGAGGCTGCCCACATTAGTAGTGCAGTTAGCTTGTTTGCATGATCGAGGTTGTAATCAGGAGCTCTGTAATATAGTAAGAAGCGAGGTTTGGAATTTAGGGACAGTTCGCAGACAAGGGTCTCAGGAAGAGCAAGCTCCTGTGTAACTTGAATCTTTTTCAGATCTAGGAACTTTTTATAGAAAATGGCAACACCACCCCTCTACAGTTTTCACGGTCAGATCAGAAAACATGATCTGGACTAAATACACTCAAAACTGTAGAAATGGTGGTGGCTTTTAGAAGAAAACCTCCTATACTACCACTTCTTACAATACTAAACAATACAGTATCAACAGTAGAGTCCTTCAAGTTTCTAGGTTCTATCATATCTCAAGACTTAAAATGGACACCTAACATAAAAAACGTCATCAAAAAAGCACAACAAAGAATTTCTTTCTGTGCCAATTCAGAAAGCTCAAACTGCCCAAAGAGCTGCTGATTCAGTTCTACAGAGGAATTATTAAGTCTGTCATCTGCACCTCCATAATTGTCTGGTTTGACTCTGCAACCAAACAAGACAAACACAGACTTCAATGGATAATTAGAACTACAGAAAAAATAATTGCTGCCAACCTGCCTTCCATTGAGGATCTGTATACTGCATGATTCAAAAAGAGGGCTGTGAAAACATCCACAGACACCTCACATCCTGGACATAAATTGTTTCAACTTCTACCCTCAAAACGATGCTATAGAGCACTGTACACCAGAAAAACTAGACACAAGGACAGTTTTCCCCCGAATGCCATCAATCTGCTAAACAAATAATTCCCACAACACTGTCAAATAATTTACTAAGACTGTATTATTATTATTTTCTTCCT
>JANHFT010010665.1:268512-286452 GCA_032467955.1 Pseudoxenodon macrops | reverse complement strand
ACAGAGAGAGAGACAGAGAGAGAGAGAGAGAGAGAGAGAGAGAGAGTATTGTTAGAGAAAAAATATAGTTTCAGGCAGTCTAGTCAAAAATAGCAAAGATTTAGGTTGAAAAACAGAATACAATTTAGAAGGAAATAAGAACAATGTTTTAAATAATGATCCTCCAGCAGAGTGAATTTATCTAAAAATAAAATGATGAAATCATTTGGAATGAAACTAGAGCCAGGAGAAATTTAGAGTGTTGTGTGGTATAGTAATACGTTGAAAAGTGGAGTGAAATTGAAGCAAATGCAGTACATACTAATGTGTATAAGAAAAAAAATATGTCGCAAGAAATCTTCAAAAACAGTAAGGCTGTAGGATGGATTATGTAATTGGAGAAATATGAGTCTGAAGTAGCTGGCTGACTTCTTAAATCTACGAAAACATCTGTGCCAAACTTTAGAGGGATGCAATTACTCCATATATAATGGATGGAGAAATCTTCAGATGTGCAAATTCTGGTAGAAAGGTAATGGTAGCATGTGCTCTGTTGTGAAGAACGTAGCTCCACTGAAATGAGAAATGGCAAGATATAAAAACATACAGTATTTGCTATATACTGAGTATGGGAAGAGAAGCATCTGTGTAAGTTGACTGCAGGAATGAGTTACTAAGAAGAGTGTGCAGTAAAACACGAAGTGATAGTGCCAAGAATGAATGGGTCCTGCAGCAAAAGTGCTCACAAAAAGAGCGCGACCAGGAGGAAAGAAATAGCGTATATGGAGGTCGTCTGTTAATACAGAGAAACTGAATGAAGGTTGAATAGCAGCGGGTCAAGAAGAAAAACGAGGAGGATATGGCTGGATGGAGTTAATGAGATCTTGAAAAAGAAAAAGGTGAGAAGTCCAAAAACAAAAGGCAGTTTTGAAGCAGTGTACAAACTCAAGGTAAGCAAGGACTGTTTGCAAGGCTAAAAAGCTACCGAAAGATGTTGGAATACATTATCTTTAGCTGTGTTTCCTCTTCTTTCTCTTATTACACGTCCTTAATTTCTTTTTCTTACAGCTTTTGTGTTTGTAGTGTGCTTTGCAAAGCATTACTTAGCCTGAATGAGAATAGTGGGCTAGGAAAGACTCCAGACATGATTTTGACAGATAAAGTGACATTTATGGGCATCTCTTCTAATGATTTAAAGAGAAGGACACAACTCAGTGGGAAACACCATTATAAACTCCTGTATCACATCTAATTAAGCCAGCACTACCAACAATGTCTCTTAAAAATAAATTGCAAAGCACTTTTTTCCCATCATGGAGAAACTTTTAACGCATATAAATTAGCTATTGTTTTGAAAAATAATAATAATGCAAAGCGAAGGATACAAAGTACTAAAAACTGAAGGAAAGTTGTTAGTTTACATATTAACTTTCGATCAATCAATTCATTTTTTCCGCTGATCTGTACTTTCAAATGCAATCTTAAACCTATTCTCCTGAGAGAAAGCCCTGTGGAATTTACTAATTTCTGAGCAGCTACCCACACATAGGTGACCTTTGTTTATCCTGGGGGGAAAAAACCACCAAACTCACCAAAATCAGATCTTTTTAAAATTCTTCATTGGGAAATCACCAGGAAATACCATAGCTATAGACCCGTGTTGGCGAACCTATGGAACACATGCCAGAAGTGGTATGCAGAGCCATCCCATGCGGGATGCGCAGCCTCACTGGCTCCTCTTCCACGTTCCTGTCAACTGGTCTTTGCATGTGCGGGAGCACTGAAACCCGGAAGAGCAGAGTTCGAGAGCGCATATGCACACCAGGTTTCCATTGTGCACATGCCTGGTGGCCAGCTGGTCATCGGGCGCACATCCACACCAGAAACTGGAAGTTTGGGTGCCAGCGCATGCATGCGCGCCAGAACGCTGCTCTTCCAGGTTTCGGCGTTCCCGGCACGCAAAGGCCAGTGAGACTGCACGACCCAGGCGGGATGGTTTTGTGTGCCATTTCCAGCACGAAGGTTGGCACACAGTGACATAAAAGATTAGCCATCACTGCTATAGACCAAACAGACGTTTTAAAAAGTTTTTTGCAAGAAGATCAGTTATCCAGGAGTTTAACTTGTGGGAAGCTTTACCTTTGGATATGGATAGGTCAGGTGCTATATACACCGAGTGAGAGTCAACTTATTTAGTTCAGTGAGATTTCTGAATAAATACATTCCCATTGAAAAGAATTTGCTAAATGTGACCTTGGTTTTTACACAGGCTTGTTAAGGACCAGGTCACTTTGGTAAGCATGTTTGTCTTATTCCTGAACACCCTTTGGAGTTGGACTTTAATAGGGCTGATAGGTGATGCTGATACTTTTACCCCTGGAAACTGCGTAGAATTGCAGCCTTTGATTCTAGGTACTCAGGAAGCAAAGAAGATGCACTCAGTTTATTCTGAATAAACAACAATACACAAAGCAGAGAATGCCTCCATTCCACTCTTTCACGATTATAGTTGCAATCCTAGACAGATGCATTTGATTTAAAACCCTGTTTAACTCAACACCTGTTACGTTCAAAGTGTTGCAGGTACTGTAAATTATTGTACATTACTTTACTTCAATGATTTTTACATTAGCTATCCAAATGAGGCTTGTGTCACCTCTATATTTTGAAAGGAGATTGCAGAATTTACTTCAATTCACCTTGTCAGATCATAAAAAGAAAGTCATTTTACAATGAACACATGAAAAGAAGGGTTTATACAAATACTTGGGGGAAAATAATACATCACATTTTATGTAGTGTGTGGAGCGAGGGGGAGATAGAGAATAACAAGATTCAATATAGCAATATGTTATTTCACTAAGTTGAAAGGGACCACAGAGGTCTTCTAAACCAACCCTGCTTAAACAGAAGACGCTATACCATTTCAGACAAATGGCTGTCCAATGTCTTTGAAAAGCCTTCAGTGATGGAGCACCCACAACCTCTGAAGGCAGCTGTTCCTCTGATTAATTGTTCTCACTGTCAGACAGTGAGACACTCCTTAGTTCTAGGTTGGATCTCTCTTTAATAAGTTTCCATCTGGTACTTCTTGTCCTGCCCTCAGATGCATTGGAGAATAGGTCGACCTCCTCCTCTTTGTGGCAGCCCCTCAAATATTGGAAAACTGCTCTCAAGTCACCCCTAGTCCTTCTCTTCATTAAACTAGACTGGTTCCGGCAACTCTTCATTATAAGTTTTAGCTTCCAGCCCCCTAATTATCTTTGTTGGTCTTCTCTGCAATCTTTCTAGAATTTCATTTTTATTTTTTTATTACGGTGACCAAAATTGGATGCAGTATTCCAAGTGTGGTCTTATCAATGCAGTATAAAGTGGTACTAACACTTCCTGTAATCTTGATACTATCTCTCTGTTGATGCAGCCTACGACTGCATAATAAAAGATTGCAAACTGGAAGACGACAGTCAGAATTATCTTTATAAAGATGAAAAAACATATAATTGCTTACACTTCTGCATCAACATTTATTACTGTCACTGCTTTTATGGCTATTTGCATACAAATGTAGGTAAGATAAGGATTATGACTAAAGCAAACAATTTTAAAAGCACTGGATTTGACTCTTGCTGTACTTTTCTTCCATTACCAAGGCAATCTCTTCAGAAGTACGAGAATTGTTTCCAATAACTCATTTGTTCTCACTATTTGTTCTCTAGCTGAACTCTTGATCCCAATTTCCAGATATCTACCAATATTGTATGATCATAAATAGGAGATTTTGAGTTATGTTTTGGTGTAGAAAGGAAGGAAAGCAAAGAAATATATCTTTAAAAAGCTGCAAATACCTCCTAGTAGGAAAAAGGAGAAGAGGTGCATGTGCAATGTGCATTATTGCTCATTCTTCTTCCCCCAAATTCAGTAGATTCCAGTAAACATGTTCAGACACTAGTTAGCAAAGACATTAGTTCCACTTCAATCTATTCCAAAGTCTGATTCAATAAGATCAATAGGTCTCATTCCTAAGTAAGTGCAAGCTGAACCTAAAATTCTATAGGGAATCTCCTGGGAGAAATTGTCAACAACTTCTATCAACTCTCTGGAGGGAGTTCAGGATTAGCCAAAATACAAAACTTCCTGAATATGTAAATGAAGATTTAATCATCCAGGCCAAAAGTATCATATTGCATTTCATTTTGGGGAGAAACTCCCTGCAGTCAGCAAAGTTAGTACATTCCAAGGACTCTCTGACTCTATGGCTAACCAAAAATTTTCATTTTGACTGAAGAAGTTACTTGAATGAGTAACGAAACGTCTCAGTTTAATAAACTTTGGTCCAGTTGTCATGATTTAATCTTTTTAGAAAACTTTCTGAAGCAGTTTTCTGGTGTTTAGCTGCAAAATTTTGAACTCAAGGTGGAGAGACAATTCATTTCTATAGGAAAACTATCATTTGCCATCAATACAAATACTCACAGATTTGACATTAAGGGATACAGTTCATCATTCTGTATTGTTTCACGGAGTTACAAATTTGGAACTGTTCTATTACTTATGCTGTTGTTCCTTAGCATCTGTATCCTTTCCTCCTAATTTCATTCCATTTATCTCAGCTTTAGTGTTTGTAAATTAAACTGTAGCATTTATACACTTTTACAGCCATAGATTTAAATTCCCTTGGTTACTGCTTAACAAAATGATAAATACTGAACTCTTTTAATCTGTTCTCCTACATCAATCTCTTTATCTCATATGGATTTCCTGTTTTCTAACTTCTTTTTAAGTTGCCAATATTTATCTAGCAATCCCTAAAATATAGAATATTTAATTATACTCTGAAGAAGAGTGGAAAGGAGAATCCAAAAGCTTTATTTTTCTTTAAATGATGAAAAACTCTTCTGGTAAAAATAATCAAGCAATGTTTTCCCTTGTTATTCTTGAAATAAACATTTCTTAAAATGTGGACAGTACAAACTACATTTGATTACTGGGAAGTATAACAGTTCAATTACATTTAATTCCATGGTAAGTTAATATGACACTATAAATTATACATTATTATTGGGCTGATTCATCTACAAAAGTTATACCTCATTCTTGAATTGCCATCATTTCATTATTCAGTATTTTATGATCCACATCTCAACAAGACTACCGGAGGTGACAGAATGAATTCTCTTCAGACAAGATTTTTTTAAAAAAAAATTAGAGACAGAACAAAACAAAATATCTCCCCACAAATAGAAAGCAACCACAATTGTACAGAGATAAAAATTACTATTCACCCAACCCTATCCTATGCTAAGTTTCTACTTACAGGGAGGTTGTGGGTTGTTGTTTTTTTTAATGAAAAGTTATGTTAATCCATTGAGTTTAAGTTTATTTGCTTTTTGACTTGGGGTGTCTGTCACAATTACAGGCAATGAAATGGAGATGCCAGGGATTGAATTTAGGAGCACATTCTTTGGCAGTTAGCTACAATCCATTTCTTGTCTGCAGTTGTCAGGTTTAAAACTAAGAATGACACATGTTGATTCTTACAAATTTAGTTTGTTTCTCACGTATAAGCAAAATTATTGCCAGTCTTGAGGTTTCTACTATCTGTATCTAAAATATACTCTACAAACTATTAGGGATTATTCATCCCCTTTCTCTTGCACATAACATCTGGGCCGAGTTGCCTCTTACTCCTCTAGAATACACGATGATCACAAGTAAACTTGTTCATGAGTAAACTGCAGATTAGAGGCAGCTGGCAGATCGCTGGCTTACTCGCTCTGCTGCTGGCAGCCAGTGAAAGAAACCACTGCCTCCTGCCTCTGTGCATTGAGGAGGCTAAGCAGCAGTGGGAGGAGCACATGATGAGAGGCGCAGGAAGTGGCTGCCAGTGATGCCCTCACATGAAGATGTTGTGGGCGCCGGGAGGCTCGACTCTCCTTGGTTTATTCATGAGCACCATTTGCTTTTCTCCCTGCCTCTCCCAGACAATGTTGCTCACGAGTAAACTGTAGCTAGGATCTCCCGTGTGCTTCCCTCGCAGGCCAGGCCAGCTGGGGGAAACACACGAGAAGAGCTCTGGTGCCACAATCTCCCGCACGCTCCCCTCCCTCCCAGGGCGCACCGGTCCACCCCGCTGCTGGTATCACCCCTCTGCCAGCTCTCCCTCCCCCACCCACTGGCCCATGCCCTTCAGCCTTACCTTTGCCAGTAGCAGTGAGCAGAAGTATGTGGCTAGATTCTGCAAATAGTGGCTTGGCAGGGCAGAGTTGGGGCGGGCAGGCAGGCGGGGCGAGCAAGTATCGGGAGACTGAAGCAATCAAACATCAGGCAGGCTGGGCAAGCGAGCGGTAACCGGATGCGTAGGGGGGAGTGAGCGGAACTGGTTCGGGGGCGTGGCCAGGTTGACGTTACTACCGGTTCAGAGAACTAGTCCCTAAGGTTACTACCTATTCTATAGAACCGGTCCAAACCGGTAGGAACCCACCTCTAGGCGGCATCCACAGAGACACCGATAGAACCAGCTCCATGACATCATTGTGGAGTTACTACCGGTTCTATGGAAATGGCTGACCTTTAACCGAAACAAAATTTCTATGGTCATGTAGAACTGTTGATTAAAGGTAAACTCAGTGTCAAGTGTAATTTGAACTGATTCTTTTGAAAAACATCTGTGCAAATTTCTTGCACATTTGTGCAAATTTCCACCATGTTTAGTAATTTTTGTGATGATGTATTGCAGTTTGCCATAGCCAATTATCAAAGTATTACATGAATGTATCTTACCTAGCTTTCGGACATCTACAAGCTAGACCAGTGATGGCAAACCTTTCAGGCATCGAGTGCCCAAACTGAAAGGTCAGCATGGGAATATACGTGGACATGCACGAATGTGCGGACATGCACAAATGTGTGCATGCATGGACATCGGCAAATGTGCACATGCACGGAGATGCACAAATATGCACATGCACGGACATGCATGAACATGTACATGCGGGCATGCGCAGCAGAGACCCAAAGACCAGCTTGCTGGTGGGAGACGGGGCATCCCAACACTGGCAGCGCAGCAAGAGGTAATTGGCACCATTTGCAGGGAAACAGGAGCTCATGAAAGAAACGCCAGAGAGATCTGACCTGGGGTGATGGCATGCATGCCAGGAGAGAGGGCACCTCTGGCCATACTTCGCCATCACGGATCTAGACCTTTCAGTTAGGAATATAGATTACAGCTATATAGTAAACCTTGCCATATTTGCTCAACAATTGGCAATTGAAGATAAAGAAAAATATTAAAAAGGCACGTGACGATGGAGATAAAATTGGAAATAAGGTGAAGAGAAAAAACTGAACAGAGAGAACTCTTGTTGTGTATTTATGAGAGCTAAATTCACAAGATAAACAGTCCTACTGCTATTATTCAGTTGGCTCTGAAGTCATTTCCACTTCTGCTTCATGTCTTTATTTTACCCGCTTCTTCTATTTATGACTACAGTCCTCATTCACAGGAAGACAAATAATGTACCTTTCAGGATGGATAGATGATAGACAGGCAGAGACAAATAGATAGAGAGATATTGGCTTTCAAATCAATCATGACTCTGGACTACCTAGAATCCATGAAGTTTTCTAGACAACGTAAGTGGTTTGCTATTGTTTTCTTCCTAGGATGGAGACAGAATGAATGGCTAAGGTCATCCATTTAACATCTGTACTTAAGGGCAAAATTAGAATAAAAGAAACTGAAAACTCTAAAATTTATCTTGAGGGGAAATGATATGAAAACCTAGCCCGTTTTTTCCCCTTTAAAATACACATTTTTGGTAGATATTTGCTTAAAACCAAGGTTGAAGCTAATCTCTCTCTCTCTCTCTCTCTCTCTCTCACACACACACACACACACACAGCATGCATATCATACAAAAAAATGGAAAGTTTACATAATAAACCCACACAGGCCTCATATCTCTCAGGAACTGGCTGACCTCCTAGTTAGTTACAAGTTTATGATTATGTGATAACAAAGAGAAGAATAAAACAAAACAGAACAATATCTGCAGAAAAATTGAACAGAGCATGGTCTACATCAGGGGCTACCAACCTCTCGTACCTCACGGACCACTAAATTCATAATTTTAAACCCCACGGACCACTAATATGATCTGCCTAATGACCGGCTGAGTGAGCGTAGTTAGGTGGTCATGTGACTGGGTAGGCATGGCCAACTCATTGTCACTCATGTCAAGGGGTGCCTCGCCAGACTCTACTCGCCTCTCCCCTCCCAGCCACACCTCGCCTCCCCGCCTGGGTTTCTTAGGGCCCCAACAGGAAGCAGTTGTTGGACCTAAGCAGACCCCATGACAAAGAGTTGGCAAAACAGCTGGCTCAGTTCAAATTGGATCTGACAGAGAAGGAGGCTCAGTAGAAGCACCTCATTGAGGACTGCAAGCATAGGCTTTCCAAGCAGAGGGAAGATCTGCTAGAGTGCAAGGCCAGGTACTGGTGCCTGGAGGCTCAGCAGGCTGAGATGGTCAGCCAGTTCCAGGCCATGATGCAGTCCCACTGGAACAAGGCCCTCTGGCTCTTCACCACCAGAGGCACTTTCCTCCAGCCTTTGGCCAAAGCCCTGCACCAGGGGGCTGAAGCAGACCACAAGTCAGAATTTCTGTCCCCCTCCAACCCGCACAAAAAGACCCCAAAGGGGGAGACTCTCTGCAGCAACTCAAATGTTCATTGCATGTATTTGTCCCAGGGGCTGTAGTTTGAGGACTCCTGATTTAGTGCAATATAAAAAATGCAAATACTTTTTCTGTGAACCGCCAAAATTTTCTCATGGACTATCAGTGGTCCACGGACCACCAGTTGGTGACTGCTGGTCTACATTATATAAGTATACATTTCAACAGTCAGTATACCATATAATGAGATATAAAGAAAAAGGTTTAGAAAATTTCACAATAGTGTAATGTCTGCCTAATTCTAGTAGTGACTAATATACCGGTACATACAATACAATACCAAAAAAAATTGGCGTAAAAAGCTCTGAACCTGGAAATATATGGAATGCAGAATTCCTTACACAATGCACAAGTCATGTAGTGCCTCAATGAAGAACTAGTACTAGTAAGAACCCATCTATAAATAATTTGTGGTTTTTTTTTATTTGCCCAAGTGCAACAATTGGTTATCACCAAAACACTGCATTTTTATACCCTATCCTTATATTGTGTCTTAAAAAAATATTGTGGGAGGACAGCCATGTTAGACTATAGTGGCAAAAAAAGTATATTTTCCAGCTAACAATTTTTTATTAAAAATTGATGAAACACCTTTCATCAGATGCACAGAATGGCCAATAAATCCTGATGTAGGATTTATACTGGGGTGAGCTGGGGAAGAGGAAAGGAGAAGGCAGGTTACTTATGCAGATGCAGGTTAAATGTGAGAAGATTACATGACTGAAAAGAGTCAACTAAGTAGATTCAAATAAGATTAAATGAACTGCCACAAATGTGCTATTCATTACTCTGTAAATCTCATTTTGTTTGAGTTAAATAAGTGCTGACCTTACTACTACACAAATAAATCCAGGTCACAAATACTTCTGTTATATATAACATAAGTTCTTTCTTCCATTTGATATTGGAGTCTATGAAACTCTGTCAACAAAGAGTTTCATAGATCACAGATTAAGATTTTAAAACAGACTCTATTGCAAAACTATTTAAAACAGAAACCATTACAAAACTATTACAAAACTATCGTTTGCAGTCTACCTACACCTCAAAATTAATGTGATCTCCCATCTTATCCCCACATTTCCTTTGGAACACACAAATTTTTGCTTTAGTAAGTCTTCCAAAACTTAATAAAGAGTGGATCATCTGAATCTCAGAGGGCAGATCTTTTTTTCAGAGAAGGGATTACCAGTGAGAGAGAGCTTGAAATGTCGTTGTGGATGACATTCCCTTGGTAGTAGAATGTTCTACAAATCTGATTTCCCTAGACAAGTATATTCAACAAATTGTGCTGGTGCTATTTAGGCCCTATGCCATAAATGAATTCAAGTATTCAAATTGTTCTATGATGAAGCAATTGAGCCTTCCAAATGGTCCTGGAGAGTAGAAAAAAAATTCGATAATCCATATGGGAGGTGACTTTATGTAGATGTGGTGGGAGATGGCGAAGACCAAGTCCTGAGGCTTCCTACAATGGAGTGCCTAAGAACTCTGCATCTGCCTCTCCCACTAACTGGAACTAACTGGGTCATCCAATAACTGAATGATTTACCTAGCTGGGTAAAAAAAATCTGCAGTCAAACAACCAACTCAGAGAGCACCACAATAATTGGAACAAGTTGCTGAGGAAGGAGAAGTCTCTAAAACAATGCCACCCATCCTAATCCGATTCAAAAGTATAGCAGTGTCAACTTACAGAAACCAAGAGATCTACAATAGCAAGACCATGAAAGCCAAACTATCCCTAGCCCAGCCACAAATATCCAATGTGTTTTCCATCTGCTATGCAGCCCTGTCTCCTGTGCCCAAATCCTCTTCATTCAAAGTTTTCTGCAACTGTCCCATAATTAAAATTCCTTTGTCTATGAATATGAGATTACTGTTTTATTCTGAGAAGTGAAACGAAAGCAATGGGAACTCTATAGGATCAGTATGCATATACTGTAAGAGCAAGTTGAATAATAATGAGGGGAATACATGACTTTATAAATATTGCTGAACTATCACTCCAATTTTCAGAGATATGCAATGTATTTGTTTGTTTGCATGTCACAGGTTGCCATACTTTACTTTTAATGATGGTGGGTTTTGATCATAATAGTATTTGTGATTATGGTAAGAATATGGGACTGGTGATAACAGTAGCAACATTTGAAAAATTAACGCCCTCTGTGAAGATTTAAAAACAATGCAGGAATGAATGCCTCAAAATCCAGATGTAATCTTTTCACGCCTCAGGAATTGTGCTGCCTGCAACAGACTTCCAGAAGACACTGACCTAAATCTGGGGTCTTCACCACCCAGCCCTCAAGAATGCCAGAGGCAAAATTCAAAGGGCTGAAAGGCCTGTTCAATACACCAAGGAATTGCTGCAGTGGTCATGGAACTTGGAAATAATGGCCAAGGGGAATCAGAACCAGTTGTGCTTTTCTGACTTTCAGGCAGTGATGGGAGTCAAATAATTTAACAACTGGTTCTCCCAGGGTCAGGTTGGCTGTCGTGGGAGGCATGGCCCATCCCTGTCCTCCAGCTCCGCCACACATGTGGAACGAGCCTCCCGCGACGGCCAAACTGACCCTTGGAAAACCGGTTGTTAAATTACCCCCAATTATCAAAGTGGATTGTGGGTGCTGCGCTGCAATGGAGAAATGGGCAACGAAGCAGCCGGCATGAGGGAAGGAGGAGGAGTAGGGAGTAGGGAGAAGAAAGAGGGAAAATGACCTTCTCTTTCCCTCATGCCAGCTGCCCCGTTGCCCGTTTCTCCATTGCAGCACAGCGCCCAGGATCCACTTTGATAGTGGGCGAGGGTGGTGGCGTAATTTAACAACCAGTTTGCCCAAACCGGTGCAAACTGGCTGAATCCCACAACTGCTTTCATGTATTTAGGTAGCAAAGTCCCTGGAACAACGTGGATCTGAGACCAGTGTCCTTGTCTCTCTCGCTCTCTCTCTCTTTTTATAACCCATGTTATCCAAAAGTTCCTAACATTTTTCTTGACTTTTTAATTTCTTACTTCCTTTGGAGGCTGCTTCCCTAGTGAGCTTGCTTTTGTGTTCCGAGCTTGTGCTGGATTTACGACTACAGGTTTGGTCTGACAGATTTATTACAGCAATAAACCAGATAACAAGCTGCCATTTGTAAGACAGGACAATGGTGGAAGTAACGGTAGTAGATACATCTCTCCCATTTTTGGCCTTCCACATTTTGGGATCCATGAGTCTTTCCATCCTGTCCCAGCCCATTTCTGAAAATGTGGAGCCTACTGTGATTCTGAATACTGAATAAGGTCCACAGCAGTAGTGGGTTTCTTTTTTTGTGTGCGTGCCTGTGCGCACCCACGTGGCAATTCTGTGCATGCGCAGAGAGTCCCGGTTCAGGTGGGTGGAGCCTCCCGCCGCCACCGCTACCGGAGCGATTTCTACTCGCCCCCAAAGGAAAGAGATTGCACTGCCCAGATACACAGTCCCTAACACATTCTTTGTTCAGTATGTTCAAGTACATGACAGGAAATGTCAATTTTACCTGATTCCTGTTACACATCCTTAATTCAGACTGAAAGTTGTCATAATCCAAGGAGGACAGTGCTCTAATACTCTACCGATCTTGGATATTGCAATTTGTGTGAAATCACAACTCCTTGTATAGCATTTCAGAAGAGTAGCTTTAAAAGGCATACAAAGTTCCAGGGAAGTAAGATTTCCTCCCTTTTAAAAAACAAACAAAACTAAGGTCATCCTCTCTTTATCATCTAAGGAGAGGTTCATTTTTTCTCTTCCTAAAATACTTAACTTTTCATCAGATGGCAAATTTCTGAAGGAATAGATAATTGTTTGCGAAGTAATGGACATAAGTCAGGTTTTTTTTCCAGCCTAAGATAGACAGATCTGTCTAAACACACTCACAAACACACACACACACACACACACACACAAACACCTTATACAAATAACTGGCAGCGATATCTTTGGAGGAGAAAATACATTGACTGGTTTGTTAAAGAAGGAGGAATATTGTGCCATCTAATTCTGTTCCCCACCTTCAGCAGTTACAGTTTTGCATTATTATAAACCAAGGAGAACTGCATTTTCAGTGACAAATGCGCTCTTTGCCAATTCATATGACTCCAGCCTGTTTCTCATTCCCGCTAATGGCACAACTCCCATTTATCCCCAAAGAAAACAAGAACTGGTCCATGGAGTGAAAAGGTCAACCGAACGCAATTACATCTGAGTCTGGAAGAGCAAAATGTAAAAATCCCAATTAAAGTCAAAAGAAAGTTTGGTCACGGAGAATGGGTTATCCATTAGTCACTGAAAGTTCGAAGTGTTATTATGCTAATTAATGCTGACTCTTCTTCGCTGGGTTATTTCATTTGAATTGGGCTCCCTCTTTTTCTTTTCTTTTTTCCCCCAAAATGTCTGAAGTTCAAACGTTTATCAGGTCAAGTGTATTCAGCGCACCAAGTACTGGCTTGCCACTCACATTAAGTAATTCAAATTAAGGGTTTTTACTGCTCATTTTCTGAATAAAACCGTAGGCGGGTACGTGTTTGCTAGTGAATATTTTACAAAAAAAAAAAAAGTTTATTAGAAATAATGATAGATTATGCTGGTCATAAAGTTGTCAAAAACTCCATTCCCCTTCTGTTAGAAGACCTCAAAGATATCGCTAAATGAATGTGTTGTAATCCTTAATAAAATGTATTGGCAGAATGTAATCTTTAGTAAATTCCTAAAATAAATTAACAGCCTGAAAAACAAAGGAGATTATCTTTCACAGCTTTTCATGGCAGACAAGAATTCTTATCTGCTTTATTGAATACTTTCCCTAGCTAAAGATTTCTGCTTGGATGTGAACGAAAATAATTGGTAAGATGACATTGTGAAGTACAATCAAGTAATCCTTTCATCTTTTTAAGATTGCAAAAGGACAAAGCTGGGGAAGCAGCGTCTTCGTGGAAAGGCAAATGGCCAGGCCATCAATTATTGGCTCAAAACCTTAAGAAAGTTGGTTTTTATACTTGGTGCCTTGAAAGTAAAGAATGCTGCAAATGATCATGTGGAATGTTTAAAATTAGATTGTGATTCTGTCAATGCTGCCATCTTTGCTACGCTTTGCTAGGCGTGCTGGCATCTTCCCATAAATGGAGGGAAAGAGGCAAAGGAAGTTGGGGAAGCTGTGCAGGAGGGAAGATGAAGGATGGAAGGGGGGGATGGAATGGCACTGACAGGAACCAGAAGTGTGTAACCAGATTTAGCGGTTGCAATCACAATAGCACTTAGACTTATATACCGCTTTACATCTGTAACTGGTTTACAGAGTCAGCATATTGCCCCCAATAATTTGCGTCCTCATTTTACCCACCTCTTTAGGATGGGAGGCTGAGTCAATCTTGAAACTGGTGAGATTTGAACTGCCAAATTGCAGGCAGCCGGCAATCAGCAGAAGTAGCCTGCAGTACTTCACTCTAACCACTACACCACTGTGGCTCATGGAAGGAAGATGCATTTCTAGGGGTTTGATGAAGATGTTTGGTTGCATACGTTCCTGAATAAGTAGTGGACAATCTTTTGATTTGACTGTTCTCCCTCAAACCGTTAACGGAGATTTGCCTCTGCTCGCCGAACCAGCAGCAACAGCCGCCTGGCCACACCCCTGAGCCAGTTCTCCGGGAGGAAATTGGTCCTCCCAGTGGAAATTGCTTTGAAAATAAGCAAGTGAATATTTTACAACCCTCTGCGTGCGCAGAGGGTTATTTTCGAGACAATACTTGGATGTTATGGGGGCACACGTGATGGGGCGCACTTCCGTCACAACCAGAACCGGTAAGAATGGTAAGTAGAACCAACCCCTGACTCTAACCACTCCGCTATCAAGGCTCAGTATATTTATCCAGTCGCCCAAGGATGCCTGGCTTGGGAAATAATGTTTCAAGATGCGTCAGGATGCTATTGGATGCTGATGATCTGGTTAAGGGAGGAGGGTTACAGAAGGGGAAAACTTGCAACTTTTGCACAGGGGATACACAGTTCTGGTCTCACTTTTGCTGCAACGACTAATCCTTAGTAAAAGAGTCTATCACGTCAACCAAATGGAGTCGAGTGTCTTTCTTTCCTAGGGACCTAGCTAGGGTACATCTGACAGATCCTGAATAGGGGAACAAATATCAGAAGAACCTTTGACATATATTTTAAAATGAAAGTTGGAGATCCATGGGGATAGGAAACAGATTTATATGGAATCTTTGAGAATCCAGAAGACGCACTCAGTGGTACAACAGAGCATGAGCCCAAGATATGCAACCATATATGGTTGTATACCTATCCCATATTAAAATAACTAGGTTAACGGGGTCCAAAAGTATGGAAATATATACTTCTGGCATATACTGCTGATGTTCTTTGCTCATACCTCAAAGGAATACAAAGGAAACCAACCCTGGCTTGTTCTTTGAAAGGAAAGATACTGAAGATGAAGCTCAAATAGTTTGGCTACCAAATGAAAAGAGAGGACTCACTGGAAAACACCTGATATTGGGAAAGAGAGTGAATGGCAGTGGATGGGATGGGTAGATAGTGTCATTGATGCAATCAACATGAATTTGGGAAAAATCCAGAGGACAGGGGAGACTGGCATGCTATGGTCCATAAATCACAAAGAGTCTGACACAACTTCACAACAGAAAACAACAAAGGAATACCACCTACCATGCAGGGGTGGGTTATGGATATTTTTGCTGCGGTTCGCTCAGGGTTGCACTGCATGTGCACATGTGAAGTGCATGTGCACATGCATCAATCAAAAACTAGCTTCTGTGCATACGGAGAAGCAAAAAACTAGCTTCTGCACATGCGCAGAAGCAAAATCCAAGATGGCGGTGCCCACGGAGACACCTACGGGACTGGCTCCGTGATGTCATCACCAAGTTTCTATAGAACCGGATAGAACCGGTAGGAACCCACCTCTGCTACCATGATGAAACCACATAGCAGGACTTGGGGGGAGCAGAAAACCACAGGGAAAATAAATAAATAAAAGTTGGACTTTGAAGAAGCAGGATAGGCATTTGAAATTTGATGCTGGACAAAACTATGAATTCCATGCTTAACTAAGAAAAGAATGGATCATTAAACAAATCATCCCAGGGTTCTCACTTGCAGTACAAATGACCATGCTAAAATTATCCCATTTTGGACACATAATGCCAAAAGCTAGCTCTCTAGAGAAAACTTTAATGCTAAGAAAGTCGGAAGACAAGAAAAGAAGAATATGACCAGCAGCAAAGTTGATGGATTCAGTTACAGCAGCAATGGAAGACCTGGAAAATCAGGTTAGGGACATATTGTGATGGATAAAATGTGGTCATTAAGAGTTGACAGTGTCTTGATGGCATACAATAAATGGTTATTCAACAGCTTGTATTGCACATTCTCCTCACTTATTTCAGATTTCTGAATTTTCAATCTGAACCTTAATGACTGGCCTGGTGTCGTGCATACCCAAGCACAGAAATGCAGAGAACAGGCAATCTTTTGCACTCAGGATATTAAATAAATAAGAAAAAAATCTCTAATTGGTGGCTTGAGAGTTTGCCATTTGTCCCCAAAGCCGTGTTATGCATTCATTCCTAGCAGCTTCTTTTTACTACGTCCTTTACATGCGTCCTCAGCCAAGAAACGGAGATGAGCACCGTGCCCTAGAGTCAGGCATGACTGACAGGGAAACGTTTTTCCTTTTGCATGAAAAAGAAATGGTTTTCGTGAATCCCAAACAGTGTTAATTTATTTTAACGTGGTTTTTTTTTCAATCTATGGTTTTGTGAGTATCATCTTTTCCAGCTTTTTGTGACAGCAGAACGAAGGTGTTTCACTCTTGACAGGAGCCTCTTGTATATCAACAATTAATATGGTAATCAGTCTTTATTAATTAATAGGTCACAGGAGAGTCAAAGACCTTCTTCTATTTTGCATGCAAACAAAGAGGTCAGAGAGGCTGGTCTCCCCCTAACACCTTCAAGCAACATTTTGTCACCTTTGAGAATGTTTGGGCATTCTGTTGCTCACAAAAACAATTTTGCAGAAATGTAATCTATTTTCCAAAAGTCATTGAAACGAGTGGACGAGTGAAGGGAAAACACCATCCAGATTCATGAAATGTAACTGCAGGTTTTTTCAAGAGTATGGGACTAACTTTCAATTTGTATCACATGGGATGCTTTTTCACACAAAAACATGTTATAATATTCTCTTTTCAGTACGTCATTTATAAAGGACGATGGAGAAAATTCCAAGAAACATTCCATGACAGGTTATATAGTCACACAGTTTTTGCATTTACACAATTTACTCTAAATTTATACAGTAATTATTTTCATAGGAACTATGGAATAAGGGATGGGTGGAAGGGGATAGCATTTCCCTGCCGTTTCTCACATCTATTTACCTTTCATCATGAACACCTGCTTCAGATTTTCATTTGACTCACTTTTGACAATGTGCATGAATGACATATGATTTTACAAAATCGGTAGGGAATCTGAGGCCTAGGGCCCAGGATTCTTTTCTGTGTCTCTCTTCCAATCATTAACGCTGAAAATATTTGGCATAGCCTTATTTTCAGTTGCACAAACTGAATATAACTGGCAAAAAAAGGGACCACAATTAAAAAGCAAAGGAATGCTCCAAAGTTCAGTCTTGTTCACACACCTAATATCACTTTATCTATTTTGAGGTTCCCCCAAAACGCTAAATTTAGCCGTTAGCCAGCAAGAAGTTGCTCACCTCTAGTTTAGGGAATTAGATGGGGAAGAAATGGAGGTAGTGACAGATTTTATTTTCCTGGGCTCCAAGATCACTGCAGATGTGGACTACAGCCAAGAAATTAAAAGACGCTTGCTCCTGGGGATGAAAGCTATGGCAAATCTAGACAGCATACTAAAAAGCAGAGACACCATCCTGCCAACAAAAGTGTGTATAGTCAAGGCTATGGTTTTCCCAGTTGCAATGTATGGCTGTGACAGTTGGACAAGAATAGAATTATTTATTATTTATTGGCCAAGTTTGATTGGACACACAAGGAATTTGTCTTTGGTGCATATGCTCTCAGTATACATAAAAAGACAAAAGATACATTTATCAAGAATGATAACGTGCAACACGTAATGATAGTCATATGGTACAAATAAGCAATCAGGAAACAATATCAATAAGAAGTCATAGGATACAAGCAA
>JANHFT010010665.1:222421-234747 GCA_032467955.1 Pseudoxenodon macrops | reverse complement strand
TGCTTCTTGTCCTGCCCTCAGGTGCTTTGGAGAATAGTTTGACTCCCTCTTCTTTGTGGCAGCCCCTGAGATATTGGCCCACTGCTTCCATGTCTCCCTTAGTCCTTCTTTTCATTAAACTAAGCATACCCAGTTCCTGCAACCGTTCTTCATACGTTTTAGCTTCTAGTCCCCTAGTACTATATTTGATATCATTTTGGGGATGAAATCATATTCTATGCAATTTTGCTTCCCTTTCACATTTCAACATGCAAGTGTATATCCACACATACTGTATCTACTCAGCCAAAACCTGGAGAAGAAAGTCAAAGAAAGACAAACAATAAGTCAGCTGAGCAGGCCAACTTCAGCAGTGATTGCGCAGGACTGAAAATGTTAGAAACACGCCTTTAAACTCTCTGATGATCAGTCCCTCTATCCTATATCAAACAAGGTACAATATTTGATCAAGACATTTTAAAACTGCCCTCTGTTGCTACATAAGGATTTTCAGTATAGGCAGTCCTTGACCTATGACCACAGTTGAGCCCAAAATGTATGTTGCTAAGTGAGAAATTGGTTAAGTGAGTTTTGCCCCATTTTATGACTTTTCCTGCCACCTTTGTTAAGTGAATCACTGCAGTTGTTAAGTTTGTAACATGGTTGGTAAGTGAATCTGGCTTCCCCCATTGACTTTGCTTGTCAGGAGGTTTGCAAAAGGGGATCACATGACTCTGAGACACTACAACCGTCATAAATGTGAGACAGTTGTCAAGCATCTGAATTTTAATCATGCAACAGTTGGTTGTAAGTGTGAAAAATCATCATAAGTCACTTTGGTCACTAAATGAACTGTTGTAAGTCAAGAACTACCTGTATAATTATTTTCTTTAACTGGTATTTTTTTTCTATAGAGAAACAAGATAATGCCTGAGCAATCAAGGCTGTCCTACCATTTCCATTTCCTGCAACATGTATTGGAATATAGCACACCAGTAGTGGGATTCAAATAATTTAACAACTGGTTCTCTGCCCTAATGACCAGCTGGGTGGGTGTGGCTTGGTGGTCATGTGACTGGGTGGGCGTGGCCAACTCAACATAACTCACTTTGATGGACGCTTCGCCTGTTACAATGTAATAAGGGTTAACCAGAGAGGCAGTTTCCATAAGCAGGGCAATAAAGATTAGGGTAGAACAGGGGTCAGCAACCATAAATACTCAGAGAGCCATTTGGACCAGTTTCCCACAGAAAAGAAAACACCGGGAGCCACAAAACTCTTCCCGTGTCTGACTATTTCCTGAGCAGTCACAAAACTAGCATATATAATTGAATTAAAGATTCTGTTTTCTTCTGAAATTTTTCTTGGATTTATCCATAGTTGGCCTACCGGGGGTCAAAAAGCTTAATCAGTTGCGCGTTGGTGGGTGTCGCACATTGGCAGTTGTGACACATATTTTGAGCGACAGGGAGCCACAACAGAGGAATGAAAGAGCCACGTGCGGTCACGTGCTGACCCCTGGGCTAGAAACAACACCAAAATAGTTCCTTCCTGCCTTCCTTACAGGATTAGCCCTGTAAAATGGGGGGGGGAAACAAAATGAGATTTCTCCCAACAACCGGTTCTCCGAACTGCTTAGAAAGTTAACAACCGGTTCTCCCAAATAGGTGCGGACTGGCTGAATCCCACCACTGCAGCACACCAGGAGGACAACGTAAATGTCCACATCGTCCCAACTAAGGTTGATTTTCCAAGCAATCTCTGTGAGAAACCATTTATTTAAAATGCAGTTCCGGTCATGCTTCCTTCATCCCAAATTCCACACATTTTAATTTTTTTTTTTTGAAAGCAGGTTCAGGATAATAAAGCTGCGATGTGATGAATATTGGAAAAGGTCATTACTAATTAGTTACGTAACTCTTAAATGCTTTTTGCTGAGGAACAGCTGGCAGATGTCACACTGATTTCTTTCTGAAGGACATCATGGAAGGATGCGGAAGTTTGATGGATTGATCCTGGATCAAATACTCATCTTAAGCAAAATAAACAATATTTGCTTGTTCCCTGTTATGTTAAATCTTTAAACGGCCGCTTCCATCACTGAGAGGATCTTACATTCTTAAATCCAACCATAGACTTGTAAATCTGCTTAATTAGTTTAGAAAAGTAACCTTTTTATTAGGCTTAAATACCTGCCATCTTAAAGGATTGCTGCAATTTGTCCACCCATCTTTTCTTATTATGCCTACAAGACTCTTAACTTTCAGTACGATACAATTCGGCTCATTGGTTTTATAATGCATAACAAATGCAAAGCCTTGTGCCTTGATACACAGAGATTTAAAATCCTTCCATTAGCTTCACATCAGCTCACAAGAAGAAGACTATTGTTGATCAGTTTACTGATAAGGAATAGGAAGCCAGAGAAAGAAAATAGCTAAAGAACTGACAATTAGCAATAGCACTTGCACCAGGGGTGTCAGACTCGATTTCATTGACGGGCGTATCAGGGTTGTGTTTGACCTCAGGGGGCCAGGGTGGGTGTGGTCATGGTGGGCGTGGCCAGCTCGACATCGCTTGTGGTGGCCCCAAGCGCTCTATCAGCGAAAACAGGCTCCCGGGTTCCGTTTTCGATTGCGACGGCCTCCTGCAACCCTCTGCCAGCAAAAATGGAGCTCAGGAGAGGTGTTTGAATCGGTCCTTCACTGTTTCCAAGTCGGCCCCGCAGGTCACATCTAAGCACCCTGTGGGCCAGATGGCTTAGCTGATGACAGCCACTTGTCTCCTCCAAGGCCAAATGGATTCCATCCGTCAATTGCAGTACTGGGTCGTTTGAAAAGTGTTCATGCTTTAATTTCAACCTTCAGAAATTCATCCCATTTTTAAACCATTTTAATTTAGTCAGAAATCCGGCATGAACCAACCACCAAGCTTCAATATACTAGCTTCTCAGTAGTCATGCATATTATACAGCTTCCTATTATGCATAGTACATTTAGGGCATCACTGAGGAAAACCCGTAGAGGCAAATATTTTTGTCACATTCCATTATCTTCAAGTCATACTTGCAGTAGACCATCAAGGGAAAGGGGAAAAGGAATAGTTAATGGCTTTCTGTTTGGAAGTTCTCCTTTTCTCTTGAATTATGCTACTTTGGGGACATTTGTGAGCCACAAATAATGTCTTCTTTTTAGGATAGCAGTAGGCAATAAATACACACACACACACACACAGAACAAGAATCAATACTAAAGAGAAAATAACACAATATCAGAAAGTGAATATTGAGCCTTCCACCCTACCCTACCCTACCCTACCCTACCCCTTCCTTCCTTCCTTCCTTCCTTCCTTCCTTCCTTCCTTGGAAGCTATGCACACATTTGTGTTACACATATCCAGCATGCACATGCACACAGATCTGGACACACTGAAAATATATCTGCTGGGGGAAAAAACTCTGTACTGGCAACAGGAAGGGCATCCAGCCAGTAAACACTCAGCTCTTCTCAGTTGCCCAGACTGCACCCTGCAAGGAATAACGGGGTCATTAGAAGAGGATGATATCCAGCATGCATACACATACACACACCCCAACGGAATAAAAGGCACCTGTCATAACTAAGATTTATGATAGTTAAAATCTCAGCAGTTCCTCCACAACGAAGGAATCCTCTAACTTCATCCAGCTAAAATAAAGTAGAAGACTTGTCTTTACAAAGAGCAACTTTCATCAACCTGACATTAATTTCACACTTTTTTTCAGTAAGAGAAGCCATACATTCAACAATTTGAAGAGAGCTTAACCTTTCCAGAGAGTAACACTATTTTGTTTCATTTGACATGATCTAATCACCAGCACCAAGAATATAAATGAATATGTAACACAGTTCCAAAGCAATTTCTTCTAATTTAGTAGAATGGAACAAGTTTACAGTCATAAAATCGTGTTGACAGTCAATATAGAAATAGGAATCAATTTCCTATTATAGTGTTAGTTTCTATTAAAAGAGGAAATCATGTCACAGTAAAAGTACATACTTCTATTAATACTTATTACAGCAGAGGTGTCCAATCTTGACAACTGGAAGACTTGTGAACTGCAACTCCCATAATTCCCCAGCCAGCATGGAATTCTGGGAGTTGAAGTCCACAAATCTTCCAGTTTCCAAGGTTGGACACCCCTCTATTAAGAGTTTTGTGAACAAATGTGATATTTGTAGCTCTGATTGTGTTCTAAACTAATTCTTATAAATATATCTCTTGCAGATTTCTTTGTGGTTATATGAATCCCAATTCTGTTAAAGGAATAGGCAACATTTTCTGGGCTGCTCAAAAACAAAACAAAAACTTCAATTGAATGGAGAAGAGGCATTTTCTTTTATTTGAGGAGGTTTGGCACCTATTAAAGTAGGCAGTAAAAACATTAAAACATCCAGAGATTGTGTGGTCCCGTTCCCACAATTATTTTTGCATTTTTTAGTGAAAAACCACACTGCCATTTGGCACATTAATTTCAGCAGATTAATCTCAGGGTGCTTTGGGTTCTATTATGTTGGAGAATTGCCTGGTACTATAACTATTTTCAGGAGAATTATACCAACAATGTATAGTGGTGTAACTGAAATATTCATCTTTTAACAACTGGAATGGAAGTTTGGTGTAACTCAGTTCAAGTAACATTAATTAACCCAATAACAACACATTTCAGACTAAGGCCATTTTGCCCTTGTGTCTAATATATGCATTTTCATGTTATCTTCCAGCCATCACTGAAGTGATATAAAGTCTGTCCATAATAGCTGGTGGCCTTAGAAAATTTAGCAAGTCACTAGAGGGAGAATTAGCTCACTTCTTCTAACCAGGACCTAAACAGAGGCATTACAAGAGGCAATTACAAAAACAAGCATCAAATGCAGGTGTCTGTCATTCAACTGGATCAAACCTAGGTCAAGGAAGGAGAAGGCTCAAATATTTGATGCTGCCTTCCCAGTTCAAAAAGACCTTCCTTCATATAGAAAATATAGCATCATAAATAAGTAACAGGTTAGTCTACTTCCATCTAATGCTCTTAAAAATATATTAACCTGCAATGCCCAGCCAACACAGCCAGTGGCAAGGGGAAGGCTGATTTCCACAAATCCTTCCCTAGCTTTTTTTTCTCTTCCTTTTTATGAGCATGGAACATTTTATATGGCTGTGTGAGACCTTGAAGAGGGGTTGTGATTGACAAAGACTTGCACTCGATCAAAGTGGCCTTGCCATCTGATTTGCAGGATTGGAGAGGTTGCGTTACTAAGATCAGATGCTTAAAGGACTCTGCACACATGTGAAGCATACCCTTTCCATCAACACAAGTGCTTAGTAAAATCCAGTCAGCCGACTTTGTCATTTCAATTCAAGGCATCGAGCTGCAACAATTTGATTTCCCAAGGCAAAGAGTTGCTTAGATTTGATCGCTGTGACTATTGTGATCATGGCAAAATGCAAAGGTGAGTAGAACCCTGATGAATCTATCACCTGTGTTTTTTTCCACCAAAATCCTCATCCCTCAACTTTTAGACTAGCTTACTTCACTCTTGAGCTACCAAAATCCCCAAAGCCACAAGCTCATTTTTAACCTGGGGAATGAACCTGGGGTCTCACAGCCCTTCAAGTCATATCAGATTAAGAAACCAGAGTTATGAATGTTAATATAATTTTTTTTTACAAAGTTACAGTAACGGAATCTTGAAAATCTGTATGCACTTTCCACCTCCCTCTTTATCTTCATAAGGACTTGCAAGAGTCAAGTCTAACACAATTTCTCCAATTAAGTTTTTCCCTGGACTCTCTGGTTTCTTTTATCTGATTTCTCATCTGATTACATCATTGCTTAAACTCACCAGAAAATGCTGCTCTTGGCCTAAGTCAGGGGTGTAAAACTGATGGCCCATGGGCCTGATGCATCATGTGCAGGCTATGCCCACCCCAGCTCTATGAATGGGAAAACCATCGTGAAACGTGACAGCAACATGACACGACACGTTTGGCACCCATGGCCTAAGCCAGTGATGGTGAACCTTTTTCCCCTTGCGTGCCAAAAATGGCAGTGCGTGCGTGCATGCCAACACGCAACCCCCCCACGCATGCTGCACTGTGCATGCGCCCCCGCCCCCATTGGGCTGTTTATTGCCCTCCAGAGGGTGAGAAACGGCCCAACGGGACTTCCTTTTTGCCCGTTGAGCTGTTTTTCACACTTTGAATGCGAAAAACGATCCTACGGGCAAACCGGAAGTTTGGGAACGGACTTCCGGTTTGCCTGTTGGGCTGTTTTTTACCCTCCGGAGCCTTCAGAGAAGCGTCCTGACGCCTCCTGGGCCTTCAGGGAAGCGTCCTGAAGGCTCCGGAGGGTAAAAAATGACTGAACACGCAAACCGGAAGTGACTCCGATTTGCCTGCTGGGCCGGTTTAAACCCTCCGGAGGATGAAAAACGTCCCTACGGGCAAACCGGAAGTCACTTCTGGTTTGCCCCGTTGGGTCGTTTTTTTACAGGGCAGCGCCTCACGTGCCCTCAGAAATGGCTCCGCATGCCATCTGTGGCACGCGTGCCATAGGTTCGCCATCATGGGCCTAAGCGGAATAAAGATTCAATTTTCAATTTGGTTGGCTTCTCTAAGTAAAATTGGGAAAAAGATATTGCCTTTCCCCCCCTTTCTCTCAAGTAGCAGATTGTCGCCAAAGTCAGTGGAAGCTTCTATCTTCAAATGGCTCTCAAAACTGAAAAGTTAGTTCTACCTCAAAAAGATGGTCTATCTTTTTTTGTAATACCAGCCCTTTGAGGTTGGCCAGATGAGAAAATATATACACGTACAAAGAAATAATAATTTATGTTATTGATCCAAAGCATATTAACAGAATTTTGAAAGATTCCGCTGAAATTTCTCCTTCCCTCTCTCTTATATCAAAGAGAATCCAGGTAAGGCCATTGTGTTTCCTTCTGTTTTCCAGAGTAAGTCCATGGGCCTCCAATGGCTACTGCATTATTTCCTTCAAGACCATTTCCCTATCCTTGTACACCGAGGCATTCAATTACTTCAGTAGGATATGTGTTTCTATGCTACCACAGTGGTGGGTTGCTGCCAGTTCGGACCGGTTTACTAGAACCAGTAGCGGAAATTTGCCCCTGCTCGCCAAACCAGCAGCAATGCCCATGAAACGGTCTTCTGGCCTAAAATCAGCACTCCAGGATGAAATTTCATTGAAAAGAACCCTCTGAGCATGCGCAAAGCCTCCTGCGCATTCACACAGAGGGTTTTATACCCGGAAGCAAAATGTGCACTTCCGGAGTGACCCGAACCGGTAGGAAAGGAAAGAGGAACCCACCCTTCTGCTACTGTCAACATTTGTGATCAGATTTCAGTCCAATGTAAAGTCTTACTTTTGGATAAAGGCCCCATTTCAACTTCAGACTGAATTTACCAATGCAGCTCAAAGCCAGTGCTGCCATTTGTCAAAATGGAATGGCTTTGAGTACCATGAAAGATCAGCTAATGTTAATTCGACGTTCCAATACTTTTGTTGCAGGAATGAGGATCCTATCCCAAAATATTTCAGCTGGTTTGGCAAAAATGCATCTTGGATGAAGGATGAAATGTACTTTACTGCTTGACATTAGGTGACAAAATATTAAGGTGACAAAAAGAATTAAGAAGGAACCTCCTAACAGTAAGGACAATTAACCAATAGGACAACTTGCCTTCAGAAGTTGTAGGTGCTTCCTCACTGGAGGTTTTTAAGAAAAGACTGAACAACCACCTATCTGAAATAGTATAGGGTCTCCTGCCTGAGCAGGGGGTTGGACTAGAAGACCTCCAAGGTCCCTTCCAGCTGTATTCTAATTGATTGATTGATATGTATAGTCTGTGATCTTCTTTGCTTTCCTATTAGTGTGTAGGAATTGAACAACTGAAAAGGACAACAGAGGATTCTACCAAACCTGGACACTCTTCTATAACCATTCATCATTGTATAAATTTTTCCTACTGAAAGTATAATCAGCTACCATTTGGTTTGAAAACTGTCAAGACATCTACACTGCGCGACACTCTAAATTGATTGAGTTCAAATGAAACCTTGATTGATAGATTTATTTGTTTGAGAGAAATGCAGTTCATGCACTTAGTCTAGATCTGTATGAATATTTGATTCAGATCAAATTAGTTTTCCAAATTAAATTGGCTTTGCCCAACTCAATTTATACCTGTTCTGCAACTATGGAAAGAACCCATAGGAAGAAGGTTGCCAATCACTGCTTTATATTATTTTCCCTTTATAAGTCATTTTTTCATGCTATTTCCTATTACACTTTCTCATAAAAAGGCACCGTTTTAACGATGTCTAAACAACACACTGCTTGATGGAACTAGTGAGAATAAAATTCTACTTATCTCCCTTCCTGAATAACCTGCTTATTATTAATCAATTTACCATTTTGATATTTTAAAAAAATACTGCACTGAAAATTGTCTACTCAGCATTCAAGCTAGTCAATGATCTGCTAACTGTCCATACGCTGCGGAAGCAATGGGTAGGCATAAGCTGTTTCCCCCCCTGAAATGGTCTTCAAGGCTGAATTTAGCGTTCCTCTTGCAATTTGGAATTAATTAATAATGTACTTAAGAAGCAAATAATGGAGACAAATATCTTTAATTTTGCACTTCATTTTGCCTGCAAGATACCTACCATTTTCTATTTAACTACTCATTTTTGCCAGGTGATGAATTAACACATTTATTTATCTCCCAAGGGATACACAGGAAGAATTGAGCTGGTAGTGGGCTGGAGAGAAATGACACAGTCCAGTCAAAGTCCAACCATAGCATTTTGAAAACCAAAGGATACCAGTTTTAGGCTGACAAAGTAGAAAAGCATGTTTATTTGGGGTGTCAAATTGGGAGGGTGTCAGAGCGTTTGCAGAGTGACTACTATTAGGACACAACCCAGGAGCAAAACACAGCACACAGGACCTTAGACATTTAACAGTGGTTTATATACAAGACATATACAGAAATATACGGGGTAGGCAAATACCTGACAAACAATCAATCTTCTTCTTAACTCTAGAGAACTAGAACAATGGATACACCAGCTGCTGGCTGCCTTATTTAAACACCTCTTGAAATGGCAAAAATCAATGTGGACCCCTTTGTAGTCTACAACCAGCAATACCAATGGTGATTCATCTTCATTGCATCAGCCTTACATTGCATCAGCTTTACAGCTGGTCAACTCTTAAATCTCAATACCTTAACACTCCTTCCATTTATAGCTGAACAGCTGATAATCTGAACGCTTTAACTTAGTCCTTATATTTTTCCACAGATACAGGCTTTGTTAAAATATCAGCTATATTACAGTCGCTATGCATAATTACTGAAAAGTAAATTCTATGGAATTCCGCAAGACATATTCCCCAAGGGTACATGTGAAAAAGAATAGAAATGTGTGACCTTGGATGAAGTCTGTTCCAAAACAGTGAGGGATAAAAGAACACCTAAAATTTCTCAAGGGACGGTACATTTTTTCCCCTTTTTTGCTTAGCTTTCAAGTATGGAATATCTATGTTCCTTTCAGAAGTAAAATATCATGGAAAATTGTTTTAAAGCTCAATTTCAATACAATCATAAACTTATGTCCATTATAAGAGGCCACATTTTGCACAGCTATTAAACTATCTTTGAGTGCTACAGTGAGGCAAAAATTTTCTGTCAGTGAAAGGTTGGTGAGCCAGTTTGGTGACCATTTGTCTGATTGGTGTGTGTACTTCAGGGTTCAAATTTACATGAAGTTATTGACTTGTAAAAAGGCATACAGAGCTTAAAGTCCAGGAATTCCCAACCAAAATGGCAATAGCAATAGAACTTAGATTTATATACCACTTCACAGTGCTTTACAGCCCTCTCTAAGTGGTTTACAGAGTCAGCATATTGCCTGCAATAATCTGAGTCCTCATTTACTGACCTTGGAAGGATGGAAGGCTGAGTCAACCTTGAGCTGGTGAGAATCAAACTGCTGGCAGCTGACAGAAGTAGCCTACAGTAATGCATTCTAACCACTGCCCCACTACAGCTCAGTAAATAAAATGTACTCATTAAGGTCAGAGGCTGTGGCATCTACAAAAGAGGGGGAATCAAAAACATTTTTTTTTAATTCCAGGCTTTTACATGCATTTTACATGCATCACATGAAAAAGAGAGAAGCTTTGGTTATATGGTTCAGACCACCATCCTTCCTTCTGTTTAGACATAGGCTAGGTCCATGATGGCGAACCTATGGCACACGTGCCAGAGGTGGCACGCAGAACCCTCTCTGTGGGCACCTGCGCCATCACCAGCTGGTCTTCTGGTTTCTGCCAGCTGGTCTTCACGGGTGTCGAAGCACTGGAAAACGGCCTGAAAACATTCCGAACAATGCCCAAAAAACAGGGCATTTTTCAGGGTGTTTTCTGGGCCATTTTCAGGCTGTTTTTCGGCCATTTGCAAGCTGTTTTCGGGCCAAAAACGCCCCCGAAAACAGCCTGAAAATGCCCCATAAAATGGCCTGAAAACAGCCCAAACAACAGCTTGGAAACAGCCCAAAAACAGCCTGGAAATGGCTCGAAAAATGGTTAGAAAACAGGCATGTGCATGCTGGCCAGCTGGTCTTTGAGTTTCTGGCGCTCCAGTATGTGCACGCACATACATGCCCATGCATGCACGCACATTCCAGTTTGGGCACTCAGTGCCGAAAAGGTTTGCCATGACTGGTCTAGATCATAAACTCAGGTTCATCCCACAGTAAAAACAATGAAAGGAGAGCAGGGATGAAATAGGACTAGCAATACAGACTTTGTGGGGTATTGTAAGAGTAGGAGTGGCAGAACATGGGTGCAGAGTTAAAAAAGGGATCAGCCTAGAATCCCTACATAGCCACAAGTGGACTAAAAATCCAAACTCCCTTGAATTCCATTGACCCTTATCTAACTCCAAGCAGGTGCTAACTGTCAGTTGAGAAGGTTCCTATGAATAGACTTTAAGCAACGAATCAGTTTAGTTGAACCTTCACGTGTAAACCTGTTCCTTTGTGCCTGACACTGATAATCTAAGACTGAAGCATATAATAGAATAGAATAGAATAGAATTCTTTATTGGCCAAGTGTGATTGGACACACAAGGAATTTGTCTTTGGTGCATGTGCTCTCAGTGTACATAAAAATACAAGATAAATTTGTCAAGAATGGTAAGACCGCTGTTGCATAAGCTGCACTGGTTGCAGGTCTGCTTTCAGGTCCAATTCAAGATGTTATAAACTTTACAGCCATTTATGGGTGGGCTCAAGCTACCCACGGAACCATATCACCCCTATGGGATTGGTCCACCTCGCTCATTTCAGCAAAGCGACATGCTATGGACCCTGCTTGTCAAGGAATTCCAGTTAGCAGGGTCCAGGACAAGGGCCTTTTCTGCTGTGGCTCCCACTCTCAGGAACATTGTGCCCCTTGACAGAGAGATCCTCCCCCACCTTCTTGGCCTTCCATAAGAGCCTCAAATCCGGCTGTGCTGACTTGCCTGGGGCTCCATTGGGAGAGTTCCATGTTGGAGACATTTATTGGACTGGGAAGAAAATCCCATTCCACCCCCATAGTATTCTGCTTTTTTAACTTATTTAATCTGTGAATTTAATAGATGTTTTAATGTTTTGTACCTTTGTTTTTTTATCTTTGTATGCTGCCCAGAGACACTTGACAGTGAAATGGGTAGCACATAAATGTAATTAAATAATTAAATAAAGTCCAACAGATGGATCATTACAGTCAATTAATTGCATTCAATGAAACAAAGATACCATATTTTTCGGTGTATAAGATGCACTTTTCTCCCATAAAAGATGAAAATTTGAGTGCGTCTTATACACCGAATGTAGCCCTGCCCACCTGCCCTCACCTTTTGGCCTCTGCCTCCCAGCAATTTACCTCCTTGCAGCACATAACAAACAGCCGGTTTGAGTTTCAGCTTCTGCACAGCCTGATTAGTACAAGTAGCTGATTGTTGGTTGGATCGGCCTCCCGATCATTAGCTGATTCAGGTTACAGGAGGCAGAAGCAGATTTCCCCCCCCCCTTGTGCTAAACAAGCTATGTTGAAACTGAAACTGGCTGTTTGGTATTTGCTGCAAGGAGGCAAATTGCTGGGAGGCAGAGGCAGATTTTTTTTCTTGCTTTCCTCCCCAAAAAAGGTAGGTGCATCTTATACTTTGGAGCATCTTACACTGCGAAAAATACTGCAGTTTCAGAAAATGGGGTTCTTTACCAAATCAGGAGAACAAAAAGC
>JANHFT010010665.1:160098-170150 GCA_032467955.1 Pseudoxenodon macrops | reverse complement strand
ACAATTGAACAAGATGGAAACAAAGAGACATGAGGGATTTTCAGAACTTATTGAAATGATAAAGAATATGTGCCATGCTTCCGAACTTGTAGGGAAGGTAAATAGATTTCACCACTGGGCAAAACTCACTTAACAAAGGTCTCACTTAACAACATAAATTTGGGCTCAATTGTGGTCGTAAGTCGAGGACTACCTGTACTTGAATTCTTAGGAATAGGAGACCAGCTTCAGTCACATAAAAATCTAGCAGGCAATTCAATAACATGTTTTCTTTAATATTTAAAGAGAACATTATTGTTAGGATTCAAAAAGTTACTGGAAATTTACCAATAAAATAGTAACTGATGAGTATATTAGTTATCAATATACTTGGATTTTATTTGACTCTAAAGTATTTATTTATCTAATGTTACCCAATCCAAGAATGTTTAAAATGGAACTAAATATTCCAATAAACCTGAAATATACTTGTCTGTATAATACAAAAAAGATTTATTTTTCCTTATTAAGTGGTAGGTTCCTGAATAATGCACTGGATCATTAAGTTGTATATGTATTTGTATATTGTGTTGTATAACACATGCTGTCTAATTTGAAAGCATCAGTTCTATATATTGATCAGAGATCTGGGTATGTCTGAGTTTTTAAGAGGAATATCGTTACTGACATGGTTGCTGCATCATGCCTTAAAAGCAATCAAATCAGTTGACATGATCTGTAAGAAAAAGATGGTTAGCCATTCTAGTTATCCTTCGAGTATACTATTTCATATTTCCTTCCTAATATATAGGAACAAAATTGTACAACGTAAACATATCTTTGAATAAAATGCTGAATATATCTGTGAAGCATATTATCTATTTTGTCTTATTTTATAACCAAACTGTTAGGTCGAAGAATGTCCCAAAGGTGATTTTTCAAGAGGCAACTGGACTTTCTAGTTTTTCTTTCAAGACATTTTGCTTCTCATCCGAGAAGCTTCTTCAGCTCTGACTGTCAGCTCAGACTGGATGAGAAGCGAAACATCTTCGAAGAAAAAACAGGAAAGTCCAGTTGCCTCTTGAAAAAGCACCTATGGGACAACCATGACTAAGAATCTCTTATATAATTATGTGACTTCCAATGAAGTCCACTGTTATATATGTCAAGTTAATAATTTTTTTTACCACCAGTTTGTTCTAATCTGACTGACATTAAAATTTGAAGACCACATTCTTAGTATAGTGTATAGAATATAGATGCTTTAAAACAGGGGTCTCCAATCCCCAGTCCATAGACCGGCACCAACCCACAGTATGCCAGAAACCAGGTAGGGCAAACAAGCAAAGCCGCATCTATGGGATGCAGGCAGCATGTGAAACCATGCCCCCTCCACTCCGTGGAAAAACCTCTCTCCAGAGAACCAGTCCCTGGCGGCCAAGATGCTGGGGGAGATTAGATTAGATTGTAGAAAAATACTAAATATTGCCTAGTTACTATCCAGGATATGTGTAAGACAATAAGTCTGCTTTCCAGTATGTGGGGCTTCCAGTATGAATAAGCTTTCTGATAAAACTAACCTATTATGATAAACTTATTTTCCTTGCGCACAGATGGAAATTCATTTTCATACCTGTGCTGAAATGAATGATGTTCCAAATAGCAATAAAATAAGTAAGCAAAAATGGTGATAGGGTAAAAAAAAAATCAATATTTGCCTTTTGAAGACTATCAAAACTGAACTGAACAGAAAACGTATTGGCAAAATGATTGGATACAAAAGCAAAATTCATGTCCACAAAGGAAACAGTCTTTCTGCATGGCTTGCCTTTTACTTCAAATTATTCATGAAAGTCAACTGAACAAAGTTCCTTAAAAAGAAGTTGGAGAAAGTATAACTCCTTATCTTGAACTCTGCACTTTTTGCTCATTTTTAAATGAACAAATTTCCCACAATTGAACTGAAAGAAGGAAAGAGAGAGAGAAAGAGAGAGAGAAAGAGAGTGAAAGAGAGAGAAACAGAAAGAGAAACAGAGAGAGAGAGAGAGAAAGAAAGAAACAAAAGAAAGAAAGAAAGAAAGAAAAAGAAAGAAAAAGAGAGAGAGAGAGAGAGAGAAAGAGGAGGCAGAGGAGGATGGGAAGGGAAAATATTCATTTCACAAGAGTTCTTTCCATATTTGTAGTTCTTATGCATACATAGTATTGGCACATTACACTGCATCAAGAAGAGGCTACTCCTTTTAAAATCAATTCATTATAAACATAAGGTGTTTTTATGTTTTGGTGAAGAAAATTTAATAACCTTATGTTTTATTTGCTAAAGTATATAAGTAATTTCCTTGATAAGTAACCCAAACCACTTTAACACTTTTGAGGATTCCCAGTATCTAAGTTTCTTAAAGGAAACTTTTAACAAGAATGAGTTTATCAAAGAAAAGTGAGTGGCAGATGATTCTAAATATATTCATCATAATTTATATTTGGAAAATCCAAATGCCAGAGTTCTAGATGATAAGATGTCAGTCATTTTATATAAAATAAAGGAACCTAAATTGGCTGTGGGGATGCACCCAAACAGAGAAAAACAAACACCTCACAACTTGCTTACCATGGTGTGAAGACACCGCCCTTACCTTTCGCTGGGGATGCTGCCTCACAATACCCTGTTCATCTCACACGGAAACAACTGTTGAGGCAGACTTAAACCAATCTGGCATGGGAGCAATGTTTTCCCTAAGAAAATGGAAGAAGGCCTTCCATCAGGACAAGTGTGATACATGAAGCAGCAGGCTGGAAGCTGGCAATTTACTTGCCTACAAATACACGTCTGCTGCACGTCCATTTTCAGGAAGTGATGCTATAGAACAGGGGTATCAAACTGGAAGCTTGCGGGCCGGATGTTTCATGTGCAGGCCACGCCCACCCGAGCTCCGCAAATGGGGAAAATGTCACGAAATGTCATGTGACGACGTGACTTTGACACCTGTGTTATTATAGAATTTACTTGCTCTTTTTTCTTTCTCTTCCTTTCACTTGCATTAAGTATAGTACTGCATATAATGTCTATAAGTATAATGTATAATTACTTACTGTACTGTATAATGTGACTTCAATGTGCCAGAAAGAACTACAAAGCTTTTAGCGCCCTGATGGGAAAGCTTGGATGGTTAATGGAACAGGAGGTCTGAGACTTCCAACCACTAGGAATTCAGCTGTATTGTTGTTCCCTTTTGCCAAAATGGGTGGCAAACAAATTTAATAATAATAAATAAATTGTTAACACTATTCCAACAAACTAGCTTTGTGCAAACGTACTTGTCAATAAGTCCGAAGGGCATAAAACAAAATAATTTTAAAGTGAAGCAAATAAAGATTCAAAGCCTTTATATTTAAAGGAAAGGATTTCTAAATAGGGAATATATGTTATAAACCTTGCAATGATTTGAAAATGTCCCTAGGCATGATTAGGCATGCATGGATGCAAATATGATTTGCATTAATGTTCGCTAACTTTATCTATTATTAGTAAGAACAGCTAAATATTTACTACCAGAGGAGGTGGAAGTATCTCACTTGTTTCCATGGACAAAGATAACAGACAATGCAAAAGAGACTTTAAAAAGAGAATAAACTTCATTAATAAAAAAATTAAAATTTCATCAGCCTTAGTGCAGCTTGCCAGGAAAGAGATGAAAACGAGTTTTGAAAAATCCTCAGCAATAGGAAACAACATGAACAATAAAATAAGAGCCAGTTTGAACTAGAGGTTAAGGCACCAGACTAGAAACAAGTAGACTGTGAGTTCTAACCCCATTTTAGGCACAAAAAGCTGCCTGAGTGACTTTGGGCCAGTGACTCACTCGGCCCAAAGGGTTGCAGGTAATGGTGGGATTCAATCAGTTTGCACCACTTCGGGAGAACCGGTTGTTAAATTCTGAGCAGTTTGGTGAACTGGTTGTTGGAAGAAATCATTAGGGCAGAGAACCAGTTGTTAAATTATTTGAATCGCACCACTGGTTGCAGGGTTATCATTGTGCAGGGTTGCTATTGTACAAAAAATAGAAGGAGGAAGTACCATTATGTATGTTCCCTGCCTTGAGTAATTTATAAAAATAATAAAGACAATAAATACCAAAAAAAAGAAGCAGCAATGGCAATTACTATAGTTAATATTACCTAGATTCATGGATTAAGACTGTAATTCCTGTAATTCCCAACTAGCATGTTAGTTGGACATTCTGGAAATTGCTGTTGGTGTTGGAGATCACTTTAAAGCCCTGTATGACATAGGACCAGATGACCTGAGAAGTGTCTCACCCAGGGGTGGGTTCTACTTACCTTCCCTACCAGTTCGGAGTAGCGCCGGAATAATGTGAATGCGCGCCTGCTCGTCACTTCCGGGTGAAAACCCTTTGCACATGCACAGAAAGCTTTGAGCATGTGCAGAGGGTTGTTTTTGGGCTGATTTTTGACTGGAGGACCAGTTCGGTGGTGTGTCCAGCCGGCCATTGCTGCTGGTAGAAATTCCGGCAGGAACCCACCTCTGGTCTCACCCCAATGAGATTGGTCTGTCTCACCCGTAACAGCAGAGGAGGCTTACTGCGAACCCTGTCTGTCAAGGAATTCTGGCGGGATCCGGAAGAGCCTTCTCTGCTATGGCTCCTACCTTTTCCCCAGAGATGAGATCGGTTCCCACACTCCTGACTTTCCATAAACGCCTGAAGACCTGGCTGAGCCAGTAGATTTGGGGCCGCAACGGAACAATGTCATGTTGGACGTGGTTGATGGACCGATAGAAGTTCCTCCTCCCACCCATCCTGCTCTTTCCCTCCCCCTTTATTATTATTGTTATTAGAAATATTTATTTTTATTGTTTTATAGCTTTTAAACTTGTAAGCCACCCAGAGTTGCCTGTGGTGAGATGGGTGGCAAAGAAATTTAATAAATAAATACATTTAATTAATAAATGCAAGTATTTCTCAAACTTGGCAACTTTAAGATGGGTGGACTTCAACTCTCAGTTTGGGAATTCTGGGAGATTTTTATTTATTAAAGAAAATTTATAAGGCTGAGTAATAGAAGCCTATAACATCTTGAAGCTGCCAACTTTGAAAAACTCTGTTATGTAATAATTTGTATAAACTATGTGTTCTGCCTTTCTATTCACTGAATGCCCAAGATGGCTAGCAATATAAAAAGACAAAAAGACAAAAGGAAATGTGTTATCTGAAAAACATATTAATATATACAAACACAATATCAATGTGATTCCATTCATTAATATTAATCATTTGGCCAAAAAGACTTTCTGGAAAATATGGATCTTATCTACTTGCTCAGCAAGCACTGAGCAAATGCAATTTTGGAGGAAATTTATTCCAAACAGGAGAATTCCAACTCCTCTGAGCCAATAAATGAGCTGCTAATACATATGCACTGATGCATTTCCGTATGCACGCAGTTGTATTTTTGATTTATATTAGCAGTTCCTGATCCATCTAGTGATACATAGATTTCTTCTGCTCAGCTCTCTCTGGTTTAACAGTGGCTCTAGTCAACCACAAGGAGTTCATTCCTATAATATTTCAGGAGCTTAATGAGATTCAAGGGTTAAGGAGGGGTTAGAAAAATACAGCCCTATAAAGCATTCAAGCGTGCATGTGAGACAGAAATTATGTAAATAGTATGCAGCATCTCCTAGGAATTGGGAAGAAATTGCAGCAATCAAATGGAAAACAGGAAAACCATATGCCTACTGTCTCCTGTGGTGTAAATCACCCTGAAACATGAGCCTATGCGAGGGAGATCGGCAAAGCCAAAATAAACATGCCAAACTTAAGTACAAACATGAACACCAAGTCTTCATTTCCATTAGCATGTGCAATGCACCAGTAGTGGGTTTCTCTTTTCGGCGTAACCAGTTCGCTTCTGCGCATACACAGAAGATTCCTAGCATGCACAGAGCGTCCCGGCGCAAGTGGAGCCTCCCACTGCCGACGCTACTGGATTGCCGATTAGGAGAGATCCCGTAGGAACCCACCACTGTAGTGCATTACTTCCCTTAAAGTGGCCATCTTTATGATTGACTTGTCCCAAACCTAAGATTGTGGTTTTTTTTTAATACTCTTAAAATTCATATTTCCGGTGCAGCAATTCAAGAAAAAGAACAAATCAAACTTCTAAAGGTTGGGAAACAAGTAGATATTACATAAGGCACTTTCCCTAGCAGGTTAATATAGGGAGAGAGGGACTGGGGTTTCTGTGGGAGCTACTCAAGGTTGAAAAGCTTCACTCAGGAGGGGGGAAAATAGTCCAGAAGACATTGCTCAATCCTTACCTTTAATGAATGAATAAATAGCTTGCCTTCTGGAGTTGGGAGTGCTCCATCACTGGAGATTTTCAAAAACTGACTGGACAACCATTTGACTGGAATACTATAAAATATCCTGCCTTTAGCAAGGGATTAAACTAGAAGACCTCCAAGATCCCTTCCAGCCCAAAATACTATGAAACGTCTAAATAGCTTTTCCCAGTCCTCCAATGGTTTGCAATTTTAGGAGTTTGTGGTCCCAACTCCTCTAGAACATATCAGATTTGAAAAGATACTTATTAACTAACATCTAAATCCTAATATTGACTATATTTTTGTTCTTTCTTAGGAAAATAAATTTTACAAAGGGGCTTGGGTGTCTATCCAATAGCATGATAATTCTCCAGAAACATAACACAGGATCAAATTGGTGTGGTGGGAGACGCTGATTTTAAAAAATTCAAAATTGAGTCAATCCAGTCTGATACTACAGAGGATAATAGTTCTTATTACGGTTAGTTCTCCAGTAAATTGCTCTGAATCACTAACCAAGTGGGATACTTACAACACTGAAACTAATAAAAGACCCTGATGATAGCATAGAAATAATATAACCATTCAAAGATTACTATTGCAGTATAACCCTAAACTGAAAAAGAGGAATGTCATAGTTTGACGCTGTAAATACATAATTTGAGTCCCATATTTGTATTTCTGTGCTAAAATATTTTAGAAAAGGGGGTCATGCAACCTGTGTTTCTCTCTAGAACAGTGTTCCCCAACCTTTGCAGCCTGGCTGAAGGGGGACAAGGGAACCGGATTGCATGAGCGGCCGGCTGGTGCGCATGCGTGCTCATGCAGCTCCATTTGAATGAGCATCAGGCCAGTGCACATGAGTGTGCACAATGGCCTGCCGCTCACAAAAGTGGAGCTACACATATGCTCCAACCTGCCACTTGTGTGACACAAGTAGCCCACAACCCAAGGATTGGGGACCCCTGCTCTAGAAACTACTTTTATGTGATAGAAGAGGGGGAAAATGAAGCGGGACCATTGATGATTAACAGAGTTTATATGGAATCAAGTTAGTGTTGATTCTTACCAATCACATGGGTTTGATTATATTTGTCCAATGAATTCTGTAATTATGTTCATCCACCTTCTTCTGGTCATTCTTGTCTTGTATTTCTGAGATACTGTGGCCGCAAGTAGGGGGTTTAATATATTAGTTAATATCTTGATTAAATATTCTTGGAAATCAAACTAGTCTAAGTAGATTAAAAAACCCACTCAGATCAAAATTCATACACACAAAAGAAAAGTCATTAGGTTTATTTTCTGATTTGTTTTTTAAACCAAGTGATTAGCTATTACTAACAACTCTGCTTGGAAAGAAATAATGGAAGGAACCCTTAAAAAGGTTACCAAGAATAATGGAAAGAACATCAAGCAAAAAGGGTGTATGGATTACTTTACTCTATCTTTTTTCTTGCTCAATGTCACTGATAAAACTATGAGTTCCATTGATTGAGACTTCTATAGTAATTTGTGCTGTACAGTGGTTGACCTTGATATACATTTGGAGAGATAATCTCTCAGTTTTTAAAGTCTGTTGCTTTTCTCAGGCACTGATAGAGTGCACCATATTACGCTACAAGTACTGCCGTTAATTAATTTATGTAAATCAGTGTGATACAATCCCTGATTAATATCTTCTTTGCATTATTAATTTTGAGTGTTTTAAGAGAGTGACTGGAACAGTTGTTGAGTCTGCTTTCAATAGATTCAGATATAAATCCCAGACTCAGCAGCTTCAACCTCGATCCCAATTACATAAATATAAAAATGCACCTATTCACACTTTCTGTCATCATGAATGAAAATAAGAATCTATTTCAAATCCGATGCTCATTTTGATTAGCACTAAGGATTATAGCCATTCTAATAATAACAATCAAACCATACTTTTTTTTTATTCTGTACTGCCGAGTATTCTTGTCCTCTCTTGTGATCCACAGAACATAAAGAGAAAAGCACATATTGTACAATACCTGTTTGCCTTCCATGTTATCCAACATTAAACAACACTTGATGCATAAGATGCATTGTGTCCATACAGAATAAGTCAATGGAGAAGTATTTATGAATCATTCAGTGATGATATTTGCTTAATTTTGGCTTAATGTGTTGGATAAATTCAGCCAATTGTGATTTGAGGAAAACATGTCTAAAGCAACTAAGAAAACCAAATTTTCACCCAATTGGGTAATTGTGCATATTCAATTATTTTATGGTACCAAATTACATTGGCTAGCTTGGATTTCTTTAACAACTACGATGTTTCCCCCAAAATACGACCTATTCAGAAAGTAAATCCTAGCTTGATTTCTACATGTGTGCCCTGCTCCCAAAATAAGCCCCAATTAAGATCCTGCCCACTCCAGGGTGCACAGGGTAAAAATTAAGCTAGGGTGGAGATGGGGGGTGGAGCTGCCCTACCACTTACCTTCAGATAGTTGCAGCCAGGCCTCGCATAGTTTGGCCCATTTCTTCTGCTGCAGCCAGCAAAGCTTTCCTGGAAGGCCTCTGTAACCAAAACAAGAGCTCTGGATTGATCCGAAGCTCTGTTATTGGCTACAGAGGCCTTCAGGATAGCCATAGTGGCCTTGCCAGACAAAGAAGTTCCTGAAGGCCTCTAATGGTGAAAAAGAGGCTGCAGGCGATGCGCGCAAGTGAGGTGAGTCAGTGGAGAACATCCGTGCTCCCAAACAAAAGGCCTGGTGCCTCTTTCGATGGCAAAAAAAATAAGAGAGGGTCTTATTTTCAGGAAAACATGGTACAAAGTGGTCAATACAATATGACAGTGATGGCAAACCTATGGCACGCGTGCCACAGGTGGCATGTGGAGCCATTTCTGAGGGCATGCGAGGCGCTGCCCTGTCAGCCCCATCGCGCTTGCGTGTGCTGGCTAGCTGATTTTTGGCCTTGATTGTCGGCCGTTTTTCACCCTCCGGAGGCTTCAGGAGACTGATGGAAAGGAGTGGTAACTAGCTTTCTCCCAAACAGTTTCATTTAAGATTAGCTATGGCTGTGGAAATTAAGTTGAGACCCATAATTTCTTAAGAGAGAAATGTCAGTTATATCAAAAACCAATAGACACTTTATTTTATTTTATTTTTATTTATTTTGTCAAGCATATATATGATTACAGATAAAGTATAAACATGATTGTGAATACATAAAATGTACAACCATGGTTATGAGTACATGAGATGGTTATGAATACATGGGGACATTAGGACAGGGATGATAGGCATACTGCTGCGCTTATGCACGCCCCTTACAGACCTCTTAGGAATGGGGTGAGGTCAACGGTAGACAGTCTAAGGTTAACGTTTTGGGGAAGAAACTACAGAGTTAGTCAATGTATTCCAGGCATAGACCACTCTGTTGCTGAAGTCATACTTTTTGCAATCGAGTTTGGAGCGGTTTACCTTACGTTTGTATCTATTTTGAGCTTGTGTATTGTTGCGGTTGAACCTGAAGTAATCATTGACAGGTTGAACCTGAAGTAATCATTGACAGGTAGGACATTGTAGCAGATAATTTTGTGTGTTACAATTAGGTCAGATTGAAGGCGTAGTTCTAAATTTTCTACACCCAAAATTTCAAGTCTGGTGGCATAAGGTATTCTGTTGCGAACAAGGGAGTGTAGGACTCTTCTCATGAAATATCTTTGGATATTCTCAATTGTATTAATGTC
>JANHFT010010665.1:148762-159998 GCA_032467955.1 Pseudoxenodon macrops | reverse complement strand
TTATATGCTCTGGTTAAAAGTACAATATTACCAGAGAAGAAGCTACGCAAAATTAGGTTAACCACTCTTAATGCCTTTTTGGCAATGCTGTTGCAGAGGGCTCTGGCACTTAGATCAGCTTAAATATTGAGAAGCACAGAGCAAAAACATTTGTTAAACCGCAAAAAGGACAGGAGGAAGAAGTACCATAATTAAACCACAGTTGATATTAAAAAAAAAGAAAGTATAGCTTTGTATTGACAGGCAGCAATCAACTTCTGAATCCGCAATCAAGATTATTATCTGGATGAGCAATGTCCTTTGTTTGACAGCTTTAAGTCAAATACAGACTCAGAACCTTGCAAACTCTGCCAAGCAGAATATTCAGGAAATCCTGCTTGTTACCTTGATCCAGTGACCTTGATACCAGATTTCATTTGGGTACTGAATCCAGTCCTGTCCTGTTTGGATCAGAGGTAATTGATAGACTGCTGAACACATTCATGCTTCCAGTTAGGATTCAGTGGCTTGTTCGTGGATATTTCTAATATCGCTCTCCTGCTCTGATGGCTTTCAACAAGCTCTAATTAATGAGACACTCCTGATTAATTCACAAGGCTGTTCAATCTAATTCACTCCAATTGAAGCATAGAGTTCTGACTGGAAAGCTGGATTTTACAGAGAAAACAAATACGTAGTTGGGGACATCAAACCATCCACGATTCTAAGAATCAAACACATATCAATCACAAACACAGCTTAAACAAACAAAAGTGGTCCCAAGGTGAATCAGAAGGTCATAGATCTTTATAAAGACACAGGAAAACAGTCTGTATCATGAAACCATTACAGCCCTTAACAGACATGTTTTCCAAGCCATAGGCTATTTATGAGCAATAATATTTTTATATAAATTGCTCTTTGCAAATGTGCACTTCTCTTCTAACTTCTGGATATTTGATGAAATCACCAAGGTTCTTTGAAGGTGAATAATTGGTACCCAACTGATGTAGAAATCGTTTCTAGGAACTCATGATGTTTGTTGTATGTGAACTTTTGTATCATGACTCACTTTATTAGCTTGTCTAGAACCCAATTACAATTCCTCTTCTTCAACTAAGGAGAGCCATGGCAATGCCATCAGCAAATTTATTGCAATTCCATTCTGTGTGAAAGAAAGTAGTCTTTTTTGCAATTTGCAGCCTTTCCTGTCTCAGCAGAACATGTGTTAGTGCTTTTGCTCTTCTCGTCTTAAAACAAATTTCTCAGGATATTCTTGGCAAATGACACCAATTGAATTGGCTGGAGTACTTGAATTTTAGTCCTATGAGGCCAGACACTGATAACAGCTACACTTACAGTCACATATGGATATTTTTTTTGGGGGGGGGGACAACTTCCCAGGTATTTCTTGTGTTGCTACTATCCAATGTTGCATTTGCTTTTAATTCATATGTACATCCCATGTCTACATAAATCTATATATAATATCTAAGGGAGGCTTATTTCTTAATAAATTGGAGAGCCCATCAAGTTCCCTTCCCCAATATATCTGTAACACCGTTGGAGAATGTCAAGTTGAAGGCTAAAAGAAAATATTACAATTAATATTTTATTTAATTGTAATTTCATTAATACAATTAATAATAAAGGCTAAAAGAAAATATTGCAACACAAGCATTTGCAGGTTCAAAGTAGACAGGTAATAATAAAGGATAAAATAATCTCCATCTTATACTTTATAGCTGAACAGACCAGAACATGACTTAGGAACTAATTTTTCTATAAGTATTGTGGGCTGCCATGAAGAATGACAAAACCACAGATTATCATGGAGCGGAAAATGAAGTGTCATACTCTTTTTTAAAATAGTAATAATCTATATTCTTACTCTGTTCTGGGAGAGAGGGGGAGAGGGAGAAAAAGAGAGGGAGAGGGACGGAAAGGGAAAGGAAGGGAGAGGGAGAGAGAGAGAGAACATATATGAAAGGAAGAAAATATCTAAATAAGGATCTTCTATAAAATATTAGTCTGATGAAAATGGAATCACCATTTGTCCAATCTATATTCATTTCAGATATAAAAGAAACAAAATAATGAATTCTTAAATACTTCAAAAAAGTATCATCAAAATTTTAAGTAACAAATAGACATTCAAATGAAAAAGCAGTAACCTTTCACCAACACTCCGAAAAACTGTTAGGGAGCTATAATGCATTTTAGGGCTGTTTTTTAAAAAAAAAACACTATTAATTATAAAAAAGAAATCTCAAGGTAAACCACTCCAAACTCGATTGCAGAAAATATGACTTCAGCAATATTGCCTGGAATGCTCTACCTGACTCTGTTGTTACTTCCTTAAACCCCCATAGTTTTAACCTTAAACTGTCCACCGTGGACCTCACACCATTCCTAAGAGGTCTGTAAGGGGGCGTGCATAAGCGCACCAGCATGCCTACCATCCCTGTCCTATTGTTCCCATTTATTTGTACTCATTTCATGTGCTCATGTTCATGTTTATACTTATATCTGTTATCTTGTACATGTTTGACAAACTTTTAAAAAAATGAGAAAAGAAAGAGAACAAGAACCAGTGTTAATTCTGGCTAACAATACCCATGCCTTCAAGCCAACTTGAGAAATATTTGCTTGTCAAATATCTATCAGTAAACTGTACCTGTTTTTATTTGCAACATTTTATAATGTACAGAACTGCTGTAAATAACCTTCCCTTATTTTAATGCAAATTCCCCGGATAACATTAAACATTAAAGTAATGATTCACATATAACAAACTGGTTACAAAGTTTGTGTTAGTGCTACATATTTTATCATCCATAATTAAAACAATCATATCAATAACAAACCACATCAGCACATCAAAGGCAGGCTGGAAACCAAAGGTTTTAAAGGACTTTTTGCAATCCCATAAGAAAAGGCATTATCTATATCTCTGGAGGATGCTGTCTCAGAGAATGGAGATAACCATGGAGAAGACACATTTCCTTGGTCGCATAAGATGATAACGTTGAAAGAATCTGATGTGTACCTTCTCTGCCTGAACAGTCCAGATAGGCAGAAACAGCTGGAGACAGGCCTTATACCACAAAGGTCTTTACATCATGAATTGCACCCAAAAACCAATCGACAAGCAGCCTGGCGATATCAGTGATTCAAGGACTAAGAAGCTTCATTACTGCTCATAACATTGCATTTTGCATCAACCATGGCTTCCAGATGATGTTCAAGGACAGCTCCATGTAGAGCACATTGCAATCATATAGACATAAGGTGAGAAGGGCCTAAAGGAGTCTATAACACTTGAAGAGTATATGAAACGGTCCTGGTCAGACTTCTTCTGATTTTTGGCTACCTAGACTAACAATAAGAAGCACTAGTCTTAGCTGGGTCCATTGCAAGGTATCACAGGGGTTGCATTTTTAACACATCTGTATAAGGTTCTAGGGAACCAGACAATTAGTTTATTCCATTTCAATTTTAATGAAACTATAATCTGTCCAGTTCTTTTTGGACCACTAGTTGCAAGGACTTTCAAGGTGTAGACTTACATTCATTCACTTTGACCATTGAAAAATAGCCAAGTATTCACCAACTCAGAAATGTGGGAGGAAAAAGCGTAAAATATTGAACCATAAAACATTGACCATATATATAGGCTTCAATTGCTACATAGTGCAATAAGTAGGTCTTATTGTGTATAATGAATTCGGTTTGATTTTTGTCTAGTAAGGAATCTACCCAACTCAAGTTCTATTTGAGAGTCTCTTGTCAATTAAGTTAACAAAGGGTTGAGTATCTGAAGAGCCTAGATTTACAGCCACACTGAGATGAAATGTGACAATTGACTATTGATAAAATAGGCATTTCCACCCACGACCACGTCAACCTTATTCATATTACTATTGTGAATACATAGAGGAAAAAGGAGGGAAAAAACCTAATGGAGATAGACAAAAAGTTGTTTCCAAGGTGTCACCTTGGAAGAGGATTCAAGAACAAGTTAACTAGTGACTGAAACGTTTACACATTTTACTGAAAACTGTACTTATCCAGACAAAAGGGAAATGGCAAGGATGTTTAATAAAAGCATTGCCGGTGAGTGTATAGATTTGCTGTTATGCTCTTTACTATCGTAGTTCTCAAGCTCCTTATGAGCTCTGAAGTACCATTGACTTCAAAGGAGATTTAAGAGCCTGTCAGACTGTGCTTCTGGCCTTCAGCTACTTTTGATTGCAAATATTTAGCCTTGTTCAAAAAAATGTCTTAATAAATATTAGTTTCATTGCTCTGTAATGCTCTGTACTGCTCTGCATTTTAAAAGGTGGAAAATCACAAATGTTGAGTCGGGATAGAACTGTTAATTGGATCTATTGGTAATATGGGCAAACCACGAGTCAGACAGCAAATAAAGTTGATAAATAAATAAAAATAAATATTTAAAAATGAATTCCAATAGATTCCTGAACCATTTTAATTAGTTTTGGTCAAACTGGGAGAACAAAATTCTATTTCCCCTCCCCTCAAAAAAAATCCATCTTTAGCAATATTTCTATATTTGCTGGCAATCTTGCAAACAGCGGATATAAGATGAAGTTCAAGTTGCAATATACTTAGAATAAAAGCTCAGGAAAGAGATTTGGAAATGATTGCTGCTACTGATGGCAACCTGTATTGAGCTTAAAAACAAAAAGAGTAGATAAGGCAAGAAATTAATCAGTTGAGAGAAATGGAAGTTTGAAAAGAAGCCAGGACAGGTATTCCTTGAGCCATAGTATAAAACATGTCCCTGTTTATAGATTACCAGCAATCCTTTTTGCATAAATGACCTTCTTGGTATATCTTGTAAATCCATGCAACCTATTTTGAAGGCCAACCTAAATATAATTAGAATGTTTCCCAATGAAAGGGGGGGAGGACCAGTGATGAGAAAAGTCTACTAAGGTTTTATTGCCTCAGAAACAGTTCAAACGTTTTGGAGGTTACCTGGTTTGTGATATATAGTTTTTCAAATTTGGAACCAAAGGCAACATTAATGGAAAGATTTAAAACTTTGTCATAAGGCCTTTGAATACGAAGTTGCTGAAAACCTGAGTAGTGCTGAATCTTACAGACATATTCATATTTTTTTTAATGACTGTGAGCAAAGGTGTATTTTGTGAGTGACAGGCAAATTAACACTGCTGGCCTACCTGAGAAAAGACATTGAGTAAATATCCCAGAACCTGATAAAAATACTTGAAAACCAGAAGGTAACCCTTATGAAGGACAACTAAGGGAACTGGTTACATTTCACATTTGAAAAGAGAACTGAAGGAAAATAACAACGCTTATCAGACCATCTGACAAAGCGTTACAGCGTACAGCAATCCACAATCTCTTCATTGTCCAATGTCCAATTTACCAGAACATTGCCTAAAAATTGGGAAAAAGAGAAATGTGATAATAGAAACAATTATCCAGGTGGAGATAAACTGAAGTCCTTCATTGAGATTTCTGCACTGAACTGGAAATTGAACTCAGTGGCCTAAATGTGCCCTGAACACCCTTTTCCAAGCATATTCAATGAAAATAATCAGCAAGAAGAAGAGGTGGAATCTGGATTAACATAGACTGATATAAATAGATTCAGCACCCCTATTTTCTATCCCACTTTGTCTTTGTTCTGAGTCACCCCTTACGTGAATGCTTTTTAGTAGCTTTAGGGAAAATGCACTTAAGAAAAATGGGAACTGTATCTGATGTCACATATCAAACTTGATTTAATTCTATACTGGGAGTCCAGAGTATCGCTTATTTCTCAGGTCTAGCTACACAAAAGTAGGTACTTATCATTGTAACAAAATGTTTACTAGTGTCAAATCATCAAAAAGTTGGGAACCCAGTAACTTCAGCGAAGATTGTATATTATCATCTTATAATACACATTTCTTGACATTTATGAAAATGCGTTGCATTTGAAAATCTACTCACAAGAGCTATTACATGCAAATAAATTATAGCCTAGGATTGAAAAACTCCATCTGTTTCACATAAAGAGACAAATGTTAAGTAGGTAGTTATTATATCTTTTTTTTTAAACAATTAGGGTTATCTTCCCTGTTTAAACAAAACAAAATATAACAGAATTATTGTTCTTCCTGACAGCTTCTACAAAGCAGCAATACTTATATGAGTTGGTCAAATGACAAATATCTAAATTTTCATTACTACTTTTAATCTGGTAAAAGAAAAAAAAAGAAAAGAAAACCTAATTTCTGCTCCTAATAGTAGGGTTTAACTGATGTCATTGCAAAAGTTATTTAGGTAGGCTTATCTGCCTCTAAATCTTGATGGCTTTTCCAGGGGCAGATATAAAAACCAATAGAGAATGAATATATTGATATCACTGCCTTTAAAAGAAACCATCTGTTTTCACCTTGTACCAAGAAACTGAACAGTTGCAGCTCTCCGAACTGTGATTACTTTTACAGATTATTTTATAGCCTCTAGGCCTGGCTATAAATAAATAAGACATCGAGACAAATGGCATGCAAGATTTGTTAAAATAACTTGGCTTTCTTGGCAATCTCAAACTTTCCAAGCGATCTCAAACAAATAATGTACATTTGAAAACAATAATGTGCCATTGAATTTAACAGGATTTACTACTCAAGTTTTAGAGGGTGGGTGGGGTTAAAATGAAACATAGCTTGAACAAATGCAAAACGTGCAACTATTTGTGCCAAGTCTAGGCATAAACCTAAGCATTTTTATTTTCATTCTCCATGGGGGGAAACGAATTAATGCTTAACCATGAAATTATCTTCACGCTCTCAATCAAGTTTCACAGGAATACATTTGTTGTGTTTAATCAGTCAGCATATCTCTCACCCTTATTGCCTAAAGGTAATTAGCAAAAGAATGGAAGTTGAAGTTGAAGGCAACAAAGATAGCATAAAGAAAAGAAGGAAAGCCACACACCAAATTCTATCACACACTTGTGCGATTTGATGGCCCAATAGATAGTGTTGAATTCCAAGTCATCAGCCAGGCCTGGTCCAAGCCACAAATTTCTCATCTGACCCCTATAGTAAAATGTAGCACAGTTCCACACGTTTAATTCTAATGCTTCAGAGAAGTAATAACTATTTGTACTCCAATACTACAGTTATTGATAGGACATTCTAATGTTTGGTGATTGTACTAGACTCATTAAAATATTATTTTTCATGAACCACTGTGGGCTCAAACTGGACACTTAGATACCATCCAAAAGGAGGAAGTGCATCACTGGGACATGAGATCAGACATATGCAAGAAAAGGTTCTCTGTACAATGATTTGTGTGCTTAAGGGCAAATGTAAATATAATGATGTAATTTAGATAGAAGTGCAATAAATATAGCAATAACACTTAGACTTATATACAGATTCATAGTTTTTTTACAGCCCTCACTAAGCGGTTTAGAGTCAGCATATTGCTTCCAACAATCTGGCTCCTCGTTTTACACACCTCGGAAGGATGGAAGACTGAGTCAACCTTGAGCCGATGAGATTTGAACTGCCAAATTACAGGCAGCAGGCAGGCAGCTGAAGTAGCCTGCAGTGCTGCACTCTAACCGCTGTGCCACCTTGGCTCATTGTAATTGCAAAGACGGTGAGAAACTAGCCATAATTCTGTTCTCTCTGCAATCCCAATAGTTCCTGGATCTCTCTTTTTATGGTTATTTTTTGTTCAAACTGAAACCGGAACAGACACATCAAATGAACATGACTCCTGTGAAAATTTCACTGAGATATCTATGAAGTCATAACAACAACATGCACACATTGTGTTATTGTTATTTTCCAGAATGTAGTGGTGGTGGTGTTAGTTGATAGTCTGATAGTCTCAGCCAAATACCAACCAGAGTATACATTGGTTTTCATCATCATCATCACATTAAAGAATATTCTTTTTTTTAAGGTGATTATTTTGGTTTACTGCAGTACTTTCATTCCCTAGATAGGGTGAATATTAATGAATGCACATGGTAAGAAGACTCATTTGAAGTCAAATAATATCCATTTTTCCCAACGTTTCTATGATTTCTTCAGATACATTTCTCAAGGCTATGGAGGAGATGCTTTAACAAATTAAGGAATATTTTTAAGCAACTCTATCTTAAAAATGGGAGTAATTTAATGTAGTAGTTAATGTGAAGTCTTGGAAAAGTTTTTTACATCACAAATTCCCTATTACTGTTTATATAAAATTAGAAGCATTACCCACTGGAGGATTTTATCCCAGTCATGGTCTGTCTTAGTTCATTGTTGTTGTGCAAATAAAATGGAAGATTGCTTCCAATATACAGATGATCCATACTCCAACCAATCTGATGAATCAGTGTTTTGTACAGTGGCTAACCGACTGCCTTAAGAAACTCACAAAAGTCGGGTAAGAGCCACTACCCAAAAGCAACAAAACTTTCAATGGTCTTTAAGATGCACTGAAGAATAGGTGATGCAGCCATAAATACAAGATGCTGTCCATGAATCAATCCGACTTTCAAAATCATCTAAATTATTTAACTCCCATAACATTTAAAGGCGAGTTATTCCATGTTTCCAAGGTTCAGATTTTTAAAAGAGAAATTTCCTATTCCAAATCTTTTTGGTGTGCTCATTTTTGTGTATACATTCTATGAATTCATTTCTCAAAATCGAAGGCTTTATTGTGTAGATAATGAATGCATAGTAGACTCTGTTTAAAATTTCCATCTGTGCTGCACTCAAGCTGAGACTGGAAGACTTTGCAGAATTTTTTCCATAGATTCAGAGGAAAGATTTCTTTCACATACCTAACTCCACTCTATCTTCCAATTGAACAGAATACCATATATTTGCAACCCCATGTTATTCCTTTGTGGCAGGCTTTCAATAGGTTAAAATTAAAACAGAAAAACTGAAATAGTTTCTGACTATTGAGATGAACACATAGTTTATACTGAATTAAGAAAGCTTCAGGAAAAAAAGCAAATCTGTTGTAGCTTTAATAAATAACAATGTGATAATGATTTGACACGCCAAAATTTCAAAGCATGACTGTGGGATTTGATATAGTTTGTAGAGGGGGGGGAAATCCATAAGGCAACTGTTAAAGAAATATAATTGCAGACTGGTATCTATTTTTACATCATGTTCAGCTTCACAGTTAATTTACGATGATTAGAGATTTTAGTTCAATAATTATGCATTTCATTCACTACAATAAAACCCCAGCCAAAATGTCCAAAGACCAGGGATGCTGAGCACTACAGTCCCAAAACATCTGGAAACCCAAGGCTGAGCTACGCATGTATTTTTGTTCTGGAACTTGACCTGAAGCAGAAGGATTAAGATGAAAAAAGTTAGCAAAAGGACATATAGGACTCATTAAAAATGGTAACTGTTTACCAGTTCATAAAACAATTACATCATCCCCATAGTCACATGATCAAAATTTGGGCATTTAGCAAACAGCATGTACAGGTAGTCCTCAACTTACGATGGAGCCCAAAATTTATGTTGTGAAGTGAGAAATTTGTTAAGGGAGCTTTGCCCCATTTCACAACTTTTCTTGCCACCTTGGTTAAGTGAATCACTGCAGCTGTTAAATTAGTTGTTAAGTGAATTATTGTTTCCTCATTGACTTCGCTTGTCAGAAGGTCAGAAGTCACAGGACTCAGGGACACTGCAAACGTCATAAATGTGAGTCAGTTTGTCAAGCATCCAAATGCAAATCACGTGACCCATGGGTATGCTACAACGGTTGTAAGTGTGAAAAACAATCATAAGTCACTTTTCAGTGGGTATCTATAGAGCGCCTCAGTCATCCAGGATATGGTGCTTTTCTTTCCACAGTGAGGTTGTAACTTCAAACGGTCACTAAATGAACTGTTGTAAGTTGAGGACTACCTGTATTTATGATGGTTGCAGCATCCTGGGGTCCTGAGATTGTCAACTGCAAGCTCTCCTAGGGAGCTTCTGACAAGCAAAGTCTATGGGGGAAGCCAATTTTATTTAAAGACGTAAGGTTCATTTAACTGTAGTGATTTGCTTAACAACCATGGCAAAAAAAAGGTCATAAAATGGGCTCACTTAACAACTATTTTGCTTAGCAATGGAAATGTTGAGCTCAATTGTGGTTATAAGTCAAGGACTACCTGTATGTGTATGTATGTGTGTGTGTGTAGCTTCATATTTGCAACAACTATTTAATTTTTCACCAGCATTTATCAAAACCAAAACATGCTTGCCACTTCTTTTTCAATTATTCCCTAACAAAATATCACACACTTGTAAACATAGACTGGAGACCATGCATTACTACCAAATATGCTCCATCTCTATCTCATATTGGACATTGTAGGTTTAAATGGTTCGCCCAAGACACTTGAATCTGACCTGAAAATCTATCTCCATTCAAACAGGAACAAATTTCATGGCTTTTGTAATCTCATTTCCCCCCTTCTTTTATGACAGTGAGGAGCTGAATTTTGCTTCAAGTCTATAATCAGAGTTTACTCTCCCAGGCTGCTATAGTTCTCATCAGTGCTATTTTACCAGCCCTTTGACTATTAAGTGTTAATAGATAGAAAAAGATAGCATGTGTGGATGTGAAAGGGGAAGGGAGGGTTACTGAATAAGCTAATCAGGATGCCTGAACAGGTGGCTTGAAGATCGCTTACTCCTCCGTTTCCTGTCAAGTCCCTTTCAGCCTTGGCATACTCCGAGTGTCAGGGCTTCAGAGTACATCTTAACATAACGCGATGTCGCATCATGCAAATGTTACAACAACGATCATCTATGGCATTTGCCTCCCAAATGGTGCTTTGAATATGTATTTGGAAGAAGAATCGTGTTCTGATTAAGAGTGTTCTCAAGATTTATTTATTTTATTTATTTATTAAATTTAAGATGCCAAATAACATTTGCAAATGACTTTATTCTCTTTGCCAATGTGGTTCAAGGAAACAGCCTACAATAATATAAAAGGGTTTTTCATCTGCCACCAGCCATTCATTATTCCTATCTCAATTTCCTAAAAAAAAAGAGTTAAAGAGCAGTAAACAGAGGTTGGTTCCTACCAGTTCGGATCGGTTCTATAGAGTAGGTAGTAAGCTGCTGGTGACATCACAGAACCGGTTCTGGCCCATGAATGCTGCCTTTTTTTTTTGTGGACTTTTTTTGGGGGGAAATTTTTTTTGGGGGACTTTGTTCAGTTTTTTTTCCTTCTG
>JANHFT010010665.1:108264-121442 GCA_032467955.1 Pseudoxenodon macrops | reverse complement strand
TTTCTTCTGCGCATGCGCAGAAGCTGAGTTTCTGGCACTGCGCATGCATCGCCATCTTGTTTTTGGCCTTTTTTTGGAAATGTTTGGGCATGGGAGGCGGCGAACCGGTGGCGAGGTAAGTTAGAAGCCACCCCTGTGTGAACAAACACCTTGGTCCTTTCCAATCCCATCCATGAACTGAAATCTATTTTCCATCTCCATCTCCAAACATATAATCTATAGCTGGTGATTGACACCTTGATAATTATAAATTTAAGCTGACCCCAGACATACTATAGATGCCAAAAAAATCCAGCAAAGTCTTTCTGTTTTTTGTGGGTTTACAGTCCCTCAAAAGGAACAGATATCCAGTTCCAGAGTAGTTCTGAATTAGTATCTCTTTTTATTTGCTTGGATTTTCTTTGTTCACGGAGACTTACATTTTACTAAAGTACACCAAATGTGCGTTATATAAACAAATTAGTCCTGAAAATGACAAATTAACAAGTTTCCTTATATCAAAATCAACTCATTCCTCCACTGCATAGCATACCTTTTATTCCTGTAAGCCTCTACAGCAGAGTCGTTTCCTAAATATTAATAAAGAAGGCACCATCCTGATTTTAGAAGGCAAGCTATTACTGCAAAGGGAGGAGCCACACCAGAAAAAATATGAGGTGACAAGGATATGAGTGACCATATTCATTCCATCCCTGGCCATATCTGTTGTACAATCCAAATCTGTACAAAAGTGCTTCTAGAAACAGCTTTTGCTATGTCTTTGGAGACGGCAAAGCAAATAGATACAAGCCGGCAACAGCTTGCTCCTGATTGGCCCAGACGCAGCAAGGAGATGGCCGGAGATTATAGCCCTCCAGAGCCAAAATTCAAACTAGAATCCGATGGTTAATTTTTGAAACTACAGTCACTCCATCTTTCTGGAATTAAGCCAAGGTCGGCTTTTTCCTATCCACCAATATAGATCTCCTATATTCCAGATATAGATCTCCTGTCTGAGTGGAGATATACTGTAACTGGTTATCATCAGAATATTGATACACCTACCAATATATGGTCAATGGGGAGAAGACTGAACTTTGAGGCAAAATAAACTGAAGTGGAAAAGAACTTAACCTGTATTCCATCATTCCATTGCTATTTGAAACTGTCCACTCAGAAAGAAACAGACAGCTGCAGATCAGGGCTCATAATTCTCAACTCTTGTGCAGAAGGAGGCCATGGCTGAAAGCTGCTGAAAGATCCAGAAGAATCAAGAGGCTCTCACTTCCTGCTCCCCCATTGTAGGAAATGTACAATCAGGGGTGGGATTACCGGACATACCGGTAACTCCGACGATTAGTTGAGAGTGAACCAGCTCGCTCTGACAATCAGATGGTCCCACCTGCCTGCCCCTGTGCTATAACCTACCTATATTTATTTTGTTTTAAGCCCAGCTGATAGGCACAGCAGAGCGGATTGCCGCTGCTCAGCTGTTTTACTCACTCTGGATTCAGTAAAAAAGTAACTTTCGATCATAATGAGCATGTGCGGAAGCACGAGTTTGGCACGTTTGCACAGCAAACCAGTTGTTACAACTGGTGAATCCCACCACTGAGTAAAACCCACTAGATGCATAAATGACGACGATTGAAGAGCAGATATTTATTTATTTATTTGTTTATTTACTTATTTTCATCAAGCATATATTAGAAAACAGATACAAGTATTATGAATACATGACAGATTCGAATAAAAGGGACAGGGACGGTAGGTACGCTTGTGCACTTATGCATGTCCCTTAAAGACCTCTTGGGAATGGGGTAACGTCTATAGTAGACAGTCTAAGGTTAAAATTTTTGGGGTTTGGGAAAGAAACCACAGAGTCAAGTAGTGTATTCTAAGCATTCACTACTCTGTTATTGAAGTTGTATTTTCTGCAATCAAGTTTGGAGTGGTTTACCATGAGTTTATATCTATTATATGCTCTAGCAGATGATTTTATGTACTACGCTTAGGTTGGTCCAAAGTCGGCGAAGTTCTAAGTTGTCTAAGCCCAAAGTTTCAAGCCTGGTGGTATAAGGTATTTTGTTTCGAGCAGAGGAGTGGAGGACTCTTCTTGTGAAATATCTTTGGACTCATTCAATTGTGTTAATGTCTGATATGTGGTGCGAGTTCCAGACAGATGAGCTGTATTCAAGAATTGGGCTAGCAAAAGTTTTGTATGCCTTAGTTAGCAGTTCAATGTTACTGGAGAAGAAGCTACACAAGATTAGGTTTACAACTCTAAATGTTTTTTTGGCAATGCTGTTACAGTGAGCTCTGGGACTTAGATCATTTGAAATGAGTACTCCAAGGTCTTTGACAGAGTGAGGGTCATCTACTAGTTCATATCTGCCCCGCCTGTATTTTGTATTCTGATTTTTTTTGCAAATGTGTAAGACAGAGCATTTGTTGATTGAGATTCAAGAATTGGTCTAGCAAAAGTTTTGTATGCCCTAGTTTGCATTTCAATATTACTGGAGAAGAAGCTACACTCCTCCTCTTTGTGACAACCTCTCAAATATGGGAATACTAGTATGTTAAATAACAGGGGAAATCTAGAGAGACTTATGAGGGAATCTTTATTTTCTTTCATTGCTTCTTTGCTTAGTTGCAGATCTGTTCCCATCTTAGTCTATAACTTTGTTTACACGGATTCATGATTGTTAGCCTCATAGACAATTTACCTCGTGTAATTTGAAGCAGGTAAACCAATTTATTATAACCACATTTTATTGCCATTATTAAAATAAAAATCATTTATTCATTGAAGTTCCAATGTTGTGTGCTTGGTAGCAGCAGCATATACTCCGTATCCATTTGGAAGCTAGTAATTCTGGTTAAAAGGTAGAAGCAGACCCTTTTATATAAATGTGAATTCTTGGGGAAGAGGAGTTCCCACATTTGTTCCATCCATATTCTAGGTTTTAGGTGCACACATTTATGAGTGGGTGGAACTCTTTCACTTGGGGAAATAGTCTCACCTTAAATGCCCCACACTTAGAACAAAGGCAGAGAAGGTGGGAAAATGAAGAACTCAACAAGAGATGCTGGCAGGCTTTAGGTGGGCATTGTTAACAGATGCCCCACCACTTTGACATTCACTTATCTATTCCTTTCCTACAACCTTGGTTAAGCAGACATGAACATCCCATAATCCGCAACGGTTCTCCCTCACAATCCAGAATTACAGAAGAAATTGCACAGTATTGCTTTCATGGAAGTCTTGCAAAACCCCAGCAAGATAATTTCTAGAGATCGCCAAAAAGTCTCTGTTTTGGATCAGTTTAGACGAGACAAAATCTTATGGTTTTCTCCTGGATGAATGAATAAGAATTGCAGAGATAGAAACAAGGGGAGGTATTTAAAGGACTAGAGTGTAAACTGTAAAGGCATGGAATAGCAAGAGGAAAGGAAGGTCAAACAAAAACACCCCAGAGCTTTCCCATTCCTGTGGTCTTTAGCCCTTTTCCTTGTTTTCTTTATTTTGTGAACCTGGATTCAGGCTTTTTCTCCTATGCAGGAACCCTCTAGGCTTGTCCAATGAGACCTTTTAGAAATATAACTTTTTAAACTATCTCTTCCATCTCCAGGAAGAATGTCAGCCTCCAATGAGAGGCTGATCTCACTTCCAGTCCCCAAGAAGTGAGGGTCAATGTTGCTTTTTCCTCTTTTTGACTTTGCAAGTTTGTTCTTTTTAAGTTTTGAATTGAATTACTAATTTCCCCCAGCTAAGATAATTAGATAATTATTTTTGCTATTCCCCCAAGAAATTACTTGAATACTTTAAATCTGCATGTTTTATGTGTGTCAATATTTTTCTTAATTGGAAGAAGTTTTATATGTGTGGTAATTGGGTTCAGTGGCCAAAATACACTTTTGACAATGGTTTAAAATTCCATTAATGAATATGTAACAGGAGAAGTTTGAAACATTCTCCTGAGTATATCTGCCAACAAAGGAAAGACACACAAGGAAATAGAAGCAATTTCCAAAAAGCCCAGCAGTAACAAATAATGGGTCACCAATACACAACCCAATAGATTTTAAGAAACAAATTTCACTTAAAATTTATACCACCAGTTTTATATATACATATATCCCCATCTATACATGTTATGTTTTTTTTAATCATCACATTGATTCCTTTTACAGTATAAACTCATTTAGGAAATAATTACTGAATTTAAACTGCTTTAATATTTTAATATGTATTTACATACTCCCATCCAATCCCTACTACAATCATGTTTGCTCCTTATAGACACTTTCTAAGCCAGGGGCATCAAACTTAATTTCATTGAGGACCACATCAGGGTTGTGTTTGACCTAAGGGGGCTTGGAGGACGTGGCCAGGGTGAGCAGGTCCAGCTCCATGTCACTCATCGAGGCTTTGTTTTTGGTGGCGCCAGCCTCCTGCAGTCCTCTGCCAGCGAAAATGGAGCCCAGGGGGACGTGTGTTGCCCACCTGAGTTCTGTTTTTGGCAGCACCAGCCTCCTGTAGTCCTTTTCCAGTGAAAATGGAGCTTGAGGAGGCTGCGGCGGCCCACCCAGGCTCCGTTTTTGCTGGCAGAGGCACCACGGGTCGGTCTTTTGCTGTTTCCCGCGGGCCTTGAGTTTGACACTCTTGCTCTAAGCTATCACTGTATGAAGACATCTTGGAACCAGGTCACACATATGTGGCATTGTCTCAATCTCCATATAGCTACCAAGTCCAAGTAACAGATGTTTAATGCTAGGCTGGGATAACTACAGATTGAAGAAAGTGTAGTAAGAATGTGCCTCTTATAAACAGAATCTTTTTGAGGCTCTTTCCTTTTTCCAGATCTTTTAATTGGAATTGGGTTGCCACTTCTGAGGTAATGTTTCAACCAGATCTTCACCTGCTTTTTCCCACAATTGCTTACAATCATTATTTTATCTCCCTAAGTACATTTCCCAGCATCTATCACTATTGGCCCTGCTGTCTGAGTTTGTTAGGAAAATACATCTGATATATCCCAACAAGATTTATTCATTCCCTAAAATTCCACATACATTAATAATTCATTAAGCAGAAATTTAAATGTTCCACAATCCAGCCACACTCACTTCCTGTAGATATACACAACTGCCTTAAATTCAGAGATGACATTGAACCAATTAATACCACAAGCAAAAAATTACAATCAGAGGCCCATTAATTGAATCCCTATATCTAGAAAGGCTAAACAAATTATGGGTATTTAGGCTCTAATTTGTTAATTTGCAAGAGTGTAGAACAGTGAGCAAAACCCTCCATTTTAAACTTGTTGTTTTAACCATTTAGTCATGTCCAGCTCTTGGCATCTTTATAAGCAACTATTCTCCATGCTATAATATAAATTAATATAAACATATTTTATAATCCATGCCATGGATTATAATCTCAATTTGTATTACTAAAATGCCAATTTATACCTAAAATTCAAGATTATAACTGCAGAATTATCTCTACAATATTGAAAATGATCAGCTTGGTTATTTCCCATGTATTAAGATTAAAATGTACTTTTATAAATTATAACAAAATATAAATTCTTAATGATCTATAAGTAGAATGCAATTCAAAAGCAGCCTTACATAATGATCTTTTAAATCAATTTTATGAATATCAAACGGAGTTCTCCAACCTTCAAAAACAGTTTTGTGAAGAAAAAACTAAAGAAATAGGAGCAGATTAGCTAAAATAAATATGTTCTACGGGGTCCCACCGGAATGCTTTCCATTAAGGGAAAACTTCAGCTTTATCCACTCCTAGTTTTCAATTATCATTTATTATGAACATGATTTATTGACAGATACATAGAAATATTCTTAGCTGGAACGGTAATGAACTTAGCCTGATGAAATCGCCTAACGTTTTTTAAGATACAGAACTGTTGCTTGGACAGACTGACCTGCCAAAATCTTTCAATATGTGAAATAAATGATTCATGTCTTTTTTTAAAGCTGGTTTGAGATCCATCTCTTAGTATCAATGTTAAAATGAATTGTCCAAGATCGATAAAATGTAAGATGCTCGAACTTCCACTTGACTGTGCTGTGAACAAGGTTACTTTCCCTCTTTGACAAGAATCAACACGTGAAATATGTGCACACAAAAAGGTTGGCTCATCCTAAGGACTCCATGTTGGACACTGATCGAGTGGAAGCATTAGAAAATATGGAAAGCCCTTTGCTGCTTAGGTAGCTTCCCACAGCCGAATGACATCTGGAATCAATAATTATAATCCCTAAATTGAAAATAAAATATTTTATAGAGATTAGCAAGAGATTAAGGTTACTAATGAACTTCCGATTCAGTACGTATTCTGTGGCCTTACGCCGAGTGAACCTACATCTCCATCACATTTAGCATTGAACTGTGCAGAGAATGTATATCAATACATTAAATAAATTGTTTATAACAGAACAGTGCTGTCTAAAGTTTTAGACTCAGGTGTTCTTCAGACCTACTGAGAGCTGAAGAAGCTCCTTGGATGAGAAGTGAAACATCTTCAAAGAAAACACAAGAAAGTCCAGTTACCTCCTAAAATAGTATCTTTGGCACAACCGTGACATGAATGACTGAGAATCTCCACAGACTTTTAGATCTACCTAAAGATACAAAAGCATTTATTCCACCCCAAAAATACCCTTAGATTTAGATTTCTCCTTTCTGGTTTGATTTATAATACTCCGCTACATCTCACAAAAGCTTCTGCTACTTGATAGTAACTCTCATTCCAAGACACCTTAACCAAATGCTAGTTTTGAAATTATCATTTCAAGTCTGTGCTTGTTTTCTGCAACAGAATTACAATCTATTGCACACATAACCTTTAAGCAAGCTGATCAATATTACTTTACCAAAGACAAATATTGTGAATATAATTTCATTTTGAAACTAATTTCTATGGGCCAGTAACCCAGAGAACAGCTACTTTTTATGTTACAGTTCTGGGAAAATACTTTCCTTCCTCTTCTGGGCCCTTCAAATGTTAGTGTATCTTTGCCACTGAATGTTGTCAAACCTTCATAAATGTCCCACTAATATATCAATGGACTCTGAGCAGTGGTGGGATTCAAATAATTTAACAACTGGTTCTCTGCCCCAGGTTCTAACTTACCTCGCTGCTGGTTCGCTGCCTCCCGCATCTCGTGCGCGCATGTGCAGTAGAAAAAAGCCCCCAAAATTCCCCCCAAAAAATGCCAAAAACAAGATGGCGATGCATGCGCAGTGCCGGAAAGTTGGCTTCTGCCCATGCGCCGAACAAAAAAAATCCGAAAACATTTCAAAAAAAAGATGGTGGCATCCAGGGAGCAGAACCGGCTCTGTGATGTCACCAGCGGCCTACTACCTACTCGGTAGAACCGGTCTGAACCGGTAGGAACCTACCTCTGCTCTGCCCTAAGGATTTCTTCCAACAACCAGACTGCTCGGAAAGTTAACAACCAGTTCTCCCGAAGTGGTGCAAACTGGCTGAATCCCACCATTGACTCTGAGTGATTAGGTCTGATGCTTCTTTCACTTAATGTCATAAAGTCATCCAACATGCAATGTGCCGGTGTAAAAATGTAATTGTTTCTTTACATGACTGGTCGCACCACCTTTAACTGCAATATCTGTGCCCAAACAAATTACCCATAATTAGTAATTAGTGTCTTATGCTCTGTGCAGGAATGTGTGCATTTCTCCATGGCAAACTGCTTCATTTGAGTAATATTTGAAGCAGTGGTGAAATCAAATTATTTTTACTACAGATTCTGTGGGTGTGGCTTGGTGGGCATGGCAGGGGAAGGATATTGCCTAATCCCCATTCCCTCCCTACTCCTGGGGGAAAGATATTGCAAAATGTCCATTCCCACCCCACTCTGGGGTCAGCCAGAGGTGGTATTTGCCAGTTCTCTGAACTATTCAAAATTTCCACTACCGATTCTCCAAACTACTCAAAATTTCTGCTACCTATTCTTCAGAACCTGCTGGATTTCACCCTTGGTTTGAAGTTTTTCTACCATGAAATGCTCACTTCAGAAGCTGCCACAACTCTTCTACAGGGTTTGGATCTGGACATTCATTTAGCTTGAACAATGAATTTGTCCTGTTTTGTAGGATTGTTTTTATTTTTAGAATTGCTATCTTGCTGCGTGACCCATATGCAGTTCAGAGGACAGCGTTAGAATGAGAGAGAGAATTTGAAAATATCTTGTAGATTTTTGTGTTATGAAGCAGAATCTTTCCAGAATGAAAATGTTGCTTAGCCATCCAGGACTCTAAAAGAATTTGCAACACAGCACATTCTTCATGCAGAAATCCCTGAACAGATTTAGATGTATGTGTTCCGTTTCAAAATTTGCTAGCTGGCGCATAAAAAGTTACACTTAACAATTTAACATCAGTTTAATAGAACAGCAAAGTAGTAAGCATTCTGCTAGATAATGGCTGGGGTTTCTAAACAATATTCTGAGAAGGCAAAAAATGCTAGAAATACTAAATCATAAACCGTTATACATGACACTGTGCTGTATCATCATCTACAATAAAAAAATCTTGAGAAATCCTGGAGATACAAAGTCAAAAGGAATTGCCAAAGTTTGAGTAACTGAGTTTTTAAACATTTTATACACTCAAGGGTCTTTACGAGAAATATAAGATCCATTATGATTCATCTCCATGTGTTTTGATTCCAGTTCAATAAAAGCACAAATTGGTTTTTATGCTTCTTTAAGTCTGTCTTCCAGTCATCTTTTAGAGAATAAAAATTAAGACTCGCTTAAATCAAGTTTGATTTCTGAAGTCCATATATGCGATGTGGTTTTCTAGGAAACACTTAAGACGTGGTATTTCGAGGCACAGAAGGTCTAGATCAGTGATGGTGAGCCTTTTAGACGAGTGCCCAAACTGCGCATGAGCATGCCCAAACTGAAAGGTTATGTGCATGTGCAAACATGTGCACATGCACAGACATGTGCAGTCATGCGCTTGCCTGAACATGTACATGTGTGGATGTGTGCAGACGTGTGCACATGTGGACGTTTGCAGATATGCGCATGCGAGAACATGTGGAAATATGCACATGCGCAGCAGAGACCCAAAGATCAGCTGGACCGCAGGAGGTGGGGCATCCCAACACCAGCAGCATGGCAAGAAGATCTTTTTCTTTCATGAGCTTCTGTTTCATCGAAGCTCACGAAAGAAACGCCACTGAGATCTGACCTGGGACAATGGCGCGTGCCAGCAGAGAGGGCTCTGCATGCCATTTCTGGCATGAATGCCATACATGCATGGGTCACGAGTCTAGATTCTCTCTTCTTAAGCATTTTTCCAACCAAAAAAAACCCAATAATTTTCACTTGGTTTATTCTAGCAAAAGTAAACTTCTTCTCAATCCCTTCCTCTTATATTATGTGAAGAATAACAAATCTGTTTTAAATAGGTATCCCATCCTATGAATACTTTTTGAAAATCCAAGCATGTGCACCTGAACATATAATCGTGTGCACCCACACCTAAAACTCTGCATCAAGAGAAAGTCAAGATATAGGCAGTTACCGTATTTGTTTATATTCTATTCATTTCAGATTCTCCAAAACCTGAAGCATCATTAAAGTTGCACATGAACACCTGAATTAATTGATTTATATATAACCTTGTTAAGGAGTAACAAAAACAGATGCACAGATCATACCTTCATTAACTGGTTAGATTGGCTGTGGGCGGTCACCAAAGAATTATCGCAGGTGGTGGCAAAATAATAATCGCAACATTTAATGCCCAAGTGTCTTTTTCCAAGCTAGTTTTCCTCTAATCAAAGCACTCAGTGCCAGGCACAAAAGACCATACTGCTAATTATATTCCCTTAAAACAACCCAACCTCTCCCTCAAATAGATATAATCAAACTGAAATGTTTCCATTAACTTGCATCAACTGGAGTTAAACCCACAGAACCCAAAAGTCAATGGAACTTAATAAAAAAGAAAAGAATTCACTTGGATTAGCAGCAATATTCATATTCAACGCACCGCAGAGGAGAGCTGAGGGTGTTGAAATCTTAAGACAAAGTTGAAAAGCAATATCGGGATTTAACACTGATTAATGTCGGTATTTAAACCAAAGGCTGATTATTAGTCTTCCCACCACTTATTTCCGCTACTTTGTGAATACTTCAACATCAATTACGGAGGCTTTTCCAGGCTTTGTGGTAGGAGTCCTCTCTAAACCAGAGGAACTGAAAAAGGGATCTGAAGTTTATTGGATAAAAATGGCAATAGGCATCTAAGCTAGTTTAGCAGGAATGCTTTTGAAAATGTAAAAAAATAAATAAATAAGGAGCAGAGTCTTAAGAGGATGTTGTCTATCACTGACTTAAAAGAAAAGAACAATTATTGTACTGAAGAACACTTTTAGATTCAGCCTAAAGAAATTTATTTGCTATAAATCATTAGCAAATTAATGGTGGGGTGGAAAGAGAGAGAGAGAGAGAGAGAGAGAGAGAGAGAGAGAGAGAGAGAGAGAGAGAGAGAGAGAGAGAGAGAGAGAGAGAAACAGAGAGAGAGAGAAACAGAGAAAGAAGGAAAACAGAACACAAACATTTTAACATTACTGCAAAGTAGAAGCGCTGTGATTTTGTTGGTCATTTTTCCAGAATTCCAATTTGGTTTCTAAGCAAACTAGTTCTGCTTGTAATATTTCTCTCCCAGCCACTCTCAAAAGGGACTTAATTTTACTCCATACAAATATACTTCGGTTTTTTGTTTTCTTCCCTAAAATGGTCCGGACCACCACATTTTCTGATGCTGCGACTCTAAACCAGGACAGAGAGTCACAGAACTGTGGTTGTACTTGCAGCATGAGAGACAACTGAATTTCTGCACAAATGATTATATTAGAACAGAAACCGGGCCACACAAACAAGCGAAGCCCCATATGGGGGATGCAGGCAGCACACAAAACCACGCCCCCTCCCTCCGGTCCACTGAAAAACCTTTCTCCATGGAACCGGTCCCCGGTGCCCGAAGGTTTTGGGGTACGGCACTGCATTGGAAGGCCATCTATGTGAAATTCATTAGAAAGGGCAGGGCAACAGAAAAACTCAGCTCCACTCCACTGAAATGGCTGAAATACTTTGGTGTTATTTGGACCTCCAGAGAAACAGTGAGGAGGAAAAATGAATTCATCGCCTCCCCTCCCCCCCCCATTGCCCTACAATGCTATTTAAATTCTCCCTTATAACTATTAAAATGTTGGACTTGGACCAAGAAGATACACTCAACCACAAAGTTCTTTCTTTTGCAACCCAGCATACAAGGATATAATTTATGAGGATATAAATGCAATTAAGAACTGAATAAACAAATTACCCAATAGTTTATTTTTTTTTAAAACAAAACCTTGAAAGGATGTGGTTTGCATCTTGCAAACTATTCTTAAAGAAGCTAAAGAATTATTCCTCCAACCATTTCATCTTATGCCAGCTAGAGCTTTATATTATGTCAACCCAGACTTTAATCTATATAGCTACAGGCTGAGAACCAATGACCTCAAAGTCAGCTCTGCATTCCAAGTCGGACCCGCTCAGCACTCACTCACAATTTATGACTGCCATGTCTCTACGCATACGCAAAACAACAATTTTGAAACAGCTTCAGTTTCTGTGAAAATCTTACAGTTTCCTTCCATTGGCTGAGCAAAGTTGTGCAATTCAATATTAATCTGCAACCCTAAATACACAAACCAAAGATTTTTCTCTCCTGTTATGAATAGGACATAACAAGTACACTGTACATAATTGTAACATTTTCTGAGAACTGCATGGATTGTTTTGATTGTTCATAATAGGAAGTGTGTCTCAATAAATGTACAGAGGTCTTATTTTATTATTATGAAGGAGCACCAGCAAATATGGGTACAATTACTGTATACTTTTAAAAATAACAAGAGAAGACCCTTGAAAATGTTAGCACCACAAGGAAGGGAAAGAAAACTAACTAAGTATGTTAAGAAAAATCTTCCCTAAACTACTCTATATCTCAAGAAGAGAGTTTTTAATCCCTGCTCCATTGTACATACATTCCATCTACAATGTTTCCATTGTGAAAACATTCCATTTATTTTATTTATTTATTTATTATTTTTATTTTATTTTATTTTATTTAAGTATGAATGAATTACACAATTAATGCCACAATAAACTCAATGTTCCAAATATACTCATGCACATTCAATCTGGGAAGGACTCCAGTTCACAACTTTACCCAAGCCACTTCAAATGAAATTAACCAAACTGGAACAGGGCAAGGTAGAAGGGTAAAATTCATTTAATTGCATATGTTTGTTTCTATTTTAAAGGGACTTTAAACATGATTAATACATCTTTTTTTTAAGCATTATTACAGTATGCTATTCATCCGTACAGGAGACTCATTGGAAGCTGGTATACACTCAGTGTATATCAATGAGGGGTTTCATTCAGTTTTGAAAATTATGGACAGCACGTTTTACTCATTAATTCTAGTACCCTTTCACTCACACATACAACTTTTTCCCCCCCTTAGTCATGCATTAATTCAACCATGTCTGGGAGAGACAACAGCGATAGCACTACAGCAGCTCCCAGGCATAATGGGACTACTACAGCATAACAGGACTACAATTACTATCCTTTCTTGTTGCCAATGTGGCTTAAAGGTTGTCCCTAAACAAAGGAAGAATACAGCTTGCCTTACAACGAAAAAGACAGAAGCTGAAGCCACAAACCTCACACATTATGCCACAATTATGTAAAAAGGAAAGGGAAATTTCAATGGCCATACATACATATACAAAGACACAATTCAAAGGCATGTGTTTTAACAATGACTTATCTACCCGGTTTTGTTTTGTTTTACTTTCTAATGTTCCGGGGTTTTCAATCTCCCTCAGGTGTTTCTTTTACAGGTGTTTTGCCAAACAGAGGCAGTAGGGCTCCTGGATGATAAAGAGCACACCCTACTGGCAAAGGACAATTGTTACTGGTTGTGGACAGCTAAAAAGTTGAAACCCTGTGTAAGGTTCCTCCAGTTTCAAGCTGAACAATTTTATCCCTATGTTCCATAGTATCCTGGGAGCTTATGACTTAATGCTAGACTCATGGACAATTTTATCCAAATTGTAGAAGAG
>JANHFT010010665.1:84834-105737 GCA_032467955.1 Pseudoxenodon macrops | reverse complement strand
ACTTGAGACTTTCAAGAAGAGATTGGACTGCCATTTGTCAGAAATGGTGTAGGGTCTCCTGCTTGAGTGGGGGATTGTACTAAATGACCTACAAGGTTCCTTCCAACTCTGTTAATTTTACAACTGTACTTCCCCTAATCTTACAAAGAGAAAGACTAGGGGGTGACATGATAGTCTTCCAATATTTGAGGGACTGTCATAGAGAACGGGGCCAAATTATTCTTCAAAGCACCTGAGGACAGGACAAGAAGTAATGGATGGAAACCTATGAAGGACAGATCGAACTTAGAACTAAGAATACATTTATTGATGATTAATCAATGAAATGACTTGCCTACAGAAGTTATGGGTGCTCCATCACTGGAGGTTTTTAAGAAGAGATTGGACAGTCATTTTTCCAGAACAGTATATGGTCTCCTGATTGAGCAGAGGATTTAACCTAAAAAACCTCCTACTTCCCTTCCAACTCTGTTATTCTGTACTCTGCAATGTTGAAGGCATCTGTCAGGAGTTCTGGTCCTTCTGAGTCAAAACCAAGGCCATGAAATGGTGCAGAGCCAAGGTAGTTACTTCAGCAAAGTGATAATCATGAGTCTTTACCCTTTCCTCCTTCTGTATCTCTGTTCCTCTGCCTCTATTTTCTCCTTCACTGCATTACCCTAATTGTAATGACAGAGGTGGCATCGCAGCATTGTAGAGTAAATCATATTTGGCACTATATCATCAACATGGATCAATGAAACAGAACTCCTCTCAGTGGAAGGACTAAGGAGGAGAGAGGATGTGTTACCTCTTTGCTCATAAAATTTGCCATTCTTCCTAAGTTGCGCATAAGCACAATACAGGAAGCAACATTGTGGGGTTTTTTGCCTAAGCGGCCAGGGCCATACAAGGCTCCCCAGATCATTACAGACTGTCCTATTATCACCAAATAAAGCATGTTTTGAAAAATAACACTAACTTATTAAAAGGGCAGTGATAAGGGGACTACTGACGAATTGTGATGTGGTAAGGATAGAGAGCTTTAATGTGCCCTCTGGAAAATTAGGCGATTCAAAGATTTACTATTCAAAAATTTACTTTGAACTACTCAGTTCAAAGATTTGATTCAACAGCAGTTCAGTCTAATTTCCTAATCCAATTGGCTTTCTGAACTGAATCTTCAAATCACCCCTCCGAATTGATTTAGAAAGATCTGGACTGTTTTAGCAGATTTATACGTTTTTGTGTACTGGCAGAGGCACTATTTTCTTGAATTGATCTGATTTTCCAAATTGACATGAATGCCTGGGCAACATTAATGTTTCAAACTGAATAAAAAACTTAGATCAAACCGATTAGACTATTTCGATTATATTCAAGATTTGAGACAGATTTGGACCGATTCGCACGCTTTTTGCTCTCCTTCCAAAGAATAGTACCATATTGTGACCTCACAAATTTATTTTTCAGTGAAAAGCCCAGTAAGAGATATTAGAGCTGCAAAGTCATGCCTAGCCTTCACAGCACCAGAATCTCTGGTTCAGCACATTACGGTACCCATCAAGGGTGAGTTCTGGATCCTCCTACTGATGGTTTGCTCAGGGACGCACCCCACATGCACACATGGACAGTACTAAGAAAAAAGTTGACTAAAAGATGAACTAAAAAAAAACCAAGATGTGAGAACTGGCTTGGGGGCGTGGCAGGCCTGGGTCGCTGCCGGTTCCAGTGACCCAGGCCACCAAGTTACTAACTGTTCCATAGAACCGGTCCAAACTGGTAGGAACCCACCTCTGGTACCCATACAAACTGAAAGAGAAACTTCCACTAGAGTGCTCACAGTCTCCTTGGTATGTTTATTGAAGTCACTCTGTGCCCCACCAAGCTTATTAACTGGAAATCCAATTTTCTGTGATTAAAAAGAAGGAGTATTTGGAACCCTGATGAGCTTGTGCTAAGTAACTCTGAGTTGTGATAAAATATATGCCAAGGCATCTGGAAGCATTCAGTCTCATCGTAGGAGCCCACGGTTAGAAGGAAAGTAGCCAGGCTCGTATCTGAAGTGAGGATTCCTGGAGTGCAAAAGGTCAGCCAGCACCAACAGTTCTGCAAAGCTTTGGGCAAGTGGAGACTTGGATTGGCAGGTTGCCTCTTGGCCAAAGAAAGATACATTAGAAGGAGGAGGAACGGTCCAAGTGTTGACCAGCACCTGTGCTAGACATTTTTCCTGGTTCTCTCCACAGGCCGGTTTACAGCTTCAGAGCTAGAAGGCGGAGAAACAAAAAAGACATTGAAAAGCAGAAGATGTAGTTATTTTCATATTGTCTGAGCTCTTTGGCTGGCTGAAAGGGAAAAAAAACCATCTACTGTTCTTATTATTTTTAAAAAAAATTGCTAGTAACAACTGCATAAAGTTGTACAAAGCAGAGTTGCAAATTATTTTTTTACCAAATTGTAGTCAGGTGTTTTTTTTTTGGTCTACTTCTTAAAGCTTCAGGGTATAAATTGGGAACAGTACAGTTGTTTAAGAAAGAATGAGAGAGAGAGAAAACAAAAGTAGGACTGTTTGTAGTAATGACTAAGACAACATATTTGTCTTTATTCATCCTTAAGTATTTCAAGGAAGAATATATTATCAAGGTAAGAGCCCCTGTGTAATATTCTTCTTTCCTTCCTGTCTGCTTCTTGGTCTAGGAACAGAAGCTGTCCAAAATAGGTTCCAAAAAGCAATTTTCCATGTACTAAATGAGTATGAAATGCATCAGTAATGCTGGAAGGAGCATCTCTGAAAGTAAAAGCCAAGTCATGTTACTCCTAATTAGAAGCTCAAGTGTATGTATGTATGCATGTATGATGTGTGTGTGTGTATCTATATATCTATATATAGATACAGATATTTGCAACAGGGTGGATTCCTCTGTTTTTGATGGCTAACTTGAGTAAACTTGATTGTCTTATCCACCCAGCTTTGGTCCTTGGGTGTCAAACTCATGGCCTGCAGGCTGGATGCATCATGCGCTGAACACTCCCATGCCTGGTTTAGCAAAGTGGACAAAAGTCGCAACACGTCATGTAGCGATGTCGTGATGATGCGAGCTTGACACCTCTGCCTTAGATCATAAACAAATGATTAAGAACAAATTATTTGATATTCAACAAAAGACAAAGTAAACCTCAGCCTATTTCTTGGTAAGATAGAACAATGTAAGATAATAACAATGCAAGGTAAGATAGAACAATGTGGGATAGATAGTACCACCACCAGAAGGATTCGCAACTGACTGACCAACAACACCCCGCATGTAGTCTTTAAGGAAATTACATCTACATAGACGGAGGTTATGCAATGGGATACCTCAAAGTTCTGTTGAAGAGTACTGCCCCTTGTATGTTCTATGTTGCAGCAGAATGAACCTATGTTTAATTTCATCTTATATTAAGGAGCATTTGGAATACCTTAGATGGCATCTAAGTAGCTACTTTAAACATAGAATCATAGGGCTGTAAGGGACCTCAGAGGTCTTCTAGTCCAAACCCCCGTCAAGGCAGGAGACGTTATACCATCCTGGTCAAATGTTTGTCCACTCTTTTACTCTTAAAAACCTCCAGTGTTGGAGACCCACAACTGTGGGAGGCAAGCTGTTCCATTGATTAATTGTTTTCACTGTTAGGAAATTTCTCCTTACTTCTAGATTGGAGCTATATTTAATGATCTTCCATCCATTGCTTCTCATGCTTTGGAGAATAAGTTGCTTTGGAGAATAAGTCTTCTCTGTGACAGCCCCTCGAATATTGCAAGACAGTCATCATGTCCCCCACAATTCTTCTCTTTAATAGGCTAGACACACCTATGGCACGTGTGCCGGAAGTGGTGCCCAACTCACCTACAGCTGCTCATGTGCGCGTGCACCAGTTGGTGTTTGGGCCTCTGGTGCACATGCATGCAATTTCAAGGACCCAGATTGTCTTTGAAGTTCTCCTGCGCATGCATGCACATTTGCACATGTGCATGGGATTACTAGTGTGCAGCATGCATATGCACATACAGCAGTAGCACAGGTGCAATGCATGCATGAAAACCACATGCATGTACATATGGTGCGATTCCGCACTCAACGCATGGGGAGAGCTGTGCGAAAGCTGTGTGCATGCGCAGATGGTGTGGTTGCATGCGCAGCACACAGTGGGGGCGTGCGTGAAATCTGTGTGCATGCGCAGATGGTGTGGTTGCACGCGCAGCACATGGGGAAGAGTCGTGCATTAGTACAGATGGCAGACGCGTGCGCGAGGCACCCAAAGCACGTACTTGTTCGGCACTTGGTGAGTAAAAGGTTCACCACCACTAGGCTACACATACCTAGCTCCTATTCAAGAGTGTTCCTTTTTCAAAGTCAACCATGATGCTTTACCTATATCAATAGTTCTCAGTGGTAGATTAGCCCAAATTCCTTTTTCCACAATAATTTGTTCCTACAATTCAGATCCAGCAGAAACCACCCAAGATGTGGCATTATATACTGCTCGTATTATCAAGGCAACTATCAATCTCTCACTTCCCTTGTTGGAACAAATGTCAGGTGAATTAAAGAAGCCTTTCACTTATCAGGCATCAAGCCTAGCATTACATATAATAATATAGCTAATATTTTTTTGTCACGGGTATTAAAGCACACAAAACAAATTATTACTGAATTCGATCTGTGCCTAATGAAGAATAAATATTTTTGCCCGGGTGAGTTATGTTACATGCTATGTCATTAGAATTTTACATACAGTTTTAAATCGGTTTTTTTATGATGCTATTTTTTATGGTTCTGATCATCGATCAGATAAATCTGTGTGCCTGAACATAAAATAAATCTGCCACAGGTTTCAGTGGAGAGAGTGAATTGGGGTGATCCACTAGTAATGACTCTTCTCCCTCTCTCCCGCTAATTAAATGGCTTATGTTAGCAGAAGCAAATAGAAATGTGCATCAAACCCATCTGGAAAAAAAGAGCCTCAAAAGCAGACTTTTGTTAGAGATGTAGAAAATGTTTCAAGATCAAAGCATCCTCTTATTGGAAGCAGTCCAGCTTTGCAACATGGCATGTTGACCTTACTGGAAGAGGCTTTTTCACAGTGGGGAATGGTGTCTTCTAATATCAATAAACTTCAAGTGAAGTCAGAACAAAACCTGGAGGGTCAGAATGCTTTGACCTCAATCTTTCATAATCATCTTTAGTTTGGGGAAAGGTGAATTCAAAAAGGCACTACCTTAGGGAAAGTCATGTACAAAAAAACAAGTGTGCTAGAAGCATTTCTAGTTTAGTTTTTTTTTAAATAACAGTATTTATTAGGGACAGATATGTAAAATCTCTGAGAAAAGTGGCATGTTTCGTGAAAATGGTATGCGTATGAATATTTGTATGTTGGGATATTGGAAAAATACGTTACACGTTATATTTTAGTACCCTGTTTTCCTGAAAATAAGACCTCCCCAGCCCAATCAGCCCAATCAGGCTTTTGAATGCATGCGGTAAAATAAACCATCCCCCGAAAATAAACCCTCCCCAAAGCACATCAGTATCCGTGAGGTGACCACGCTCACCGCCTTCTGCACCTCAAAAATAATAAGACCTCTCCGAAAACAAGGCCAATTGCTCATTTCGGGGGTCAAAAGAAAATAAGACTGTCAGTGTTCCAAGTATCATCCCTAATTAAATCAGGCTACAGGGGATTAGCATGTTACAAAGATCCTGTCTTATTTTTGGGGAAACACGGTATTGAATTACATTAAACAGGCTGACAAAATGAAGCAAATATATTGGCTTTTTTTTTAATGAGGGGGAAATGGGCAGAATTGAAAGGGACACTCCAATAGAACAAAATTTGGCTGATTCTTCCATTTGACATTGTGAGTCTCATGACTTCATTGCCTGTGATGTCACTTCCTCCCCTTCTTCTCTCTCAGAAAGATAAATAAATATACAGTACGATCTATTCCTTGCGATTGCTTTGCGTTTGAGGTGAACAGAAAATGACCCAAAGGGTAAGGAATAGAAACAGTCTTTATTCACACAGGATAATCCATAGTTAATTGAATCATGATTTATTAATTAACCCAATTGCTTGGGTGTGCATAATACACTGCTTTATAATCATGCTGTCTGGTTGTGAGTAATAGCCCAACCGTATTTCAGATGGGCATGTTGTGTGAACGAAGGACAAACAAAGCATTTCAAATTCAAAACAGTTGTCTGGAGCTCAAACAAGAATGCTGCAATGGTGCAAGCCATATTTCCAGGCTGAAACAGGCCTTTTTACAAAACAAGAGTTCAAAATTCTTTTTGGAGTGATTGAAACAAACCGTTTAGAGTGGAATTTTATTCTGGAAATGAACCAAGGTATATTCACCAGCGTAAAATGAAGAAAAGTTGGGATAGGACATTCTTGCCCATCAGGTTAGCAAATGGTGCTTGTTTGAATTAGACTGTCCGTGATACTGAAAGTATGCTGAAATGTATCCTTCCCATTTTTTGTTTTTTGTTGGTGTTGTTCCTCAGTTGGAACATTTGAGGACATATTTATTTTGGAGAAATTATATGCTTGCTTGGGGAGGGAGACATGCAATTTATATATCATTTGTACTGTAACTTTAGAATTCATTTCTACAAACACTATCCAGGTCATATACAATCAATGAATAGTAGCAGAGGTAGTAATAAGAATCCAATACTATAGTAAAACACATATGATAATAAAACAATTCGCAGAACTTTTAATTTGTGGATATTTATTTTTTTAAAGATGGGTAATTTCTGATTTTAAGTCAATAAACTCTAGTTCATGTTTGTTGACAAGAGTATATTTAAAAAGATTGAATGCCCCTGTATCGTGCAAAATAATGCAGGGATCACAGTGTGTCCCATTTTCCATTTCTATTCTGCTGCCGTTATGTATAAAAGATTAAAAGTCCTTTAGGATTGTCTATGTTCCCTATCGAAAGGATTGTGTCCTTTCTGAAAAAGTTCTGTAACTTTCAACATAGTTACATGAAATATGTGTATACAATATAAATCATTGCTTCTTGTTCCTCTCTTCTATCCCATTTGTCCAGTTAAATATTTTTTATTGTTTCTGTTGTTTATTTTATAAATAAACATCAAGCTATCTTTTTTTTTTACTGAATTGAGTGGCATAAGATCTTATTCTACTCTGAAATGGAAATTGACTGGGAGTGTGGTAGGTGCAAACTAAAATGGAAATTATAGTCAGTAACTTACCAGTTAAAAACATCATTTTCTTGTTTCTTCCATTTGCTTCTGTTTGTCTACCCAGATTGCTTGAATGATGTTTCTTTTCATACGTTTTAGAATAAATTGAACTTGCTCCATTTTCAAAATAACATTAAAAAGAAGAATAGTTCAGAAGACGTGAATAGTCCACCAATGTGAAAAAGAAATGATGGTGGAAAAGAGGAGAATTGATGCTCAGGTGTGCTCTTTGCTGTGAAAACTGAGGAACAGTCTAAATCTTTATTGCCACCCATAAAATGGTGTCATCTGTTCTGTGCAGGGAACCAGAACAACAGGAAAGAAAGAAAAAAGTAGGAAATAAGTCATCTACATTACATTAAGCCAGAAATGTAAGCCAAGAAATCTGATTAAAATGAACTAGGTAAAAAATTTAAGGAAATAGCAGAATAGAGAGAGCAATATTTTATGAGGGAGGAAAGAAGCTATGGGCTACTCCTGATTCCACTGTAATTCCTAAATTCAACTACTCAAGCCAGACCAGAAAGGAACAATTCTCTAGGTTAGGCAGCCTACAGAAACATTACTGCATACATCTCTCTCTTTCTCTCTCTCTCTCTCTCACACACACACACACCCCAATATGGCTTGGAGTATTTTAGTAAGTCTGTACTTGTAACCAGTGATGGAAGTTGTTTTCCAAAGCCTGCTCAAGCAATAATTTTGCACAACATGTTCTCCAAAAGCTAAAGATGCCCATTATTCCTAAAAGGTAAGGAAGATTTGAGTTAGCTGATCCTAGAATAAGCAACCAGCTATAAAAAAACATTTCCATGTAGTGTAGTCAATCTATTCAGAAATATTATATTAAAGAATATTTGCATGTATGTCTTAAAGCATAGCACAGGAATTACTCCCATCACTAACTAACCTTTTTTGATGTTGCTTCTACTTTGACCCAGTTCTTCCATTTTGCCTGCTTAAAGCTGGCAAATAATAGCAGCAATTAATAAAAAAAAAAATCTTATTCAGCATGCAAAGTTTCTTCTTTAGACAGAGAGGGAGACGGAGGGAGGGAGAGACAGAGACAGACAAATTCGAGATTAAGAAACATATGCCATAAGAATAGATATTAGGATATTTATAGGTATAGGATATATTAATAGAAACTTGAAATTTTATCCAAAATTTTCATTGCCTCCTTTTAAAGTTTAAGATGGGGCTATTCTGTGTCTCTTATTGTTTTCTAGTTTCCCTAGTTTTATTCTGCCTTCCCATTTTATTCTTAAGGGTAGAACTAAATTCCTCTACACCAGTGTTTCTTAATCTTGGTAACTTTTATATGTCTGGATTTCAGCCCCCAGAATTCCCCAGCCAGCATTTTCATATCCAACTGATATCAAACTATTAGTCAACCTTCTCTCCTTAATGTATGAAGATACATATCTTCTCTCTCCCTTACTTCTCTTTTTCTTGTGCTTCAGCTCTGCTCTACACCTAACAAGGGTTATTTATTATTTAGTAGGCATAGAGAAACATTCCATTATGTGAATCCCTATCTAGAATCTAATTCTAGCTTGGTCCAGGCATGGCTTTACTATGAGATCCTCAGTTTGACGGTTCAAATCCCTAGTGCCATGTAACGGAGTGAGCTCCCATTACTTGTCCAACCTAGGTTGCCAACCTAGGTTAGCTTCTGCCAACCTAGCAGTTCAAAAGCATGTAAAAATGCTAGTAAAAAAAAATAGGGACTACCTTTGGTGGGCAGGTAACAGCGTTCTGTGCGTCTTCAGCATTTAGTCATGCCGACCACATGACCACAGAGACGTCTTCGGACAGTACTGGCTCTTCAGCTTTGAAAGGGAGATGAGCACTGCCCCCTAGAATTGGGATATATATATATATATCTCAGAGGTGGGTTCCTACCGGTTTGATCCGGTTCTATAGAACTGTTATTAACTTAGCGATGATTTCACAGAGCCAGTCCCATCGGTGGCTCCGTGGACACCGCCATCTTGGATTTTGCTTCTGTGCATGGGGATTTTGCAGTATCCTTCCCCTGGAGTGGGGTGGGAATGGAGATTTTGCAGTAACCTTTCCCTGCAAAGCGACACCACACCCACCAAGCCATGCCCACAGAACCGGTAGTAAAAAACATTGGGTTTCACCATTTATATTTATATTTATATTTATATTTATATACGTGTGTGTGTTGAATAGTCTTAGTGTTACAAACTACATATTGCTTTTCATTCTTTCTTTTGTTCTGCATGTAATATGTAAGCCACAGATTCAAATCAATGACTTATTCACCTTACGTTCTTGCATAATCAAATTTCAATACATTTTCTTATTTTCTCTTTCTCTTCTATAAACCAGAAAAAGAAAGAGACAAAGAATGGTATAAATTAAGAAATCATCTTTATTTTATTTCAAGGACAGAGTTTTTCCTATTCTCCTGAAAAGTTCTGTCAATAAATAAACCCTAGCAAATAATAATCCCAATTAATCTTCTAACTCTCACAACGTTTGACATAACCTTTCTTTGTTTCATATTTGTCAAGGATTCTTTCTATATTCTAAGAAAATGAATTAAACCCTAGTTCAAAAGAATGACAAAAGTGATAAAACGCTAGAATTCTAAGGAGAAGAATGGAAAGAGATAGATTTTATGTTTGTGTGTGATCAGAATGGCCCATGTGCGTGATTAGCTTTGCTTTGGTGCAGCATCTGTTCCTTTTCTGCCTGTTGAAATTCACCTTGAGCTGAACCAGTTTTCTACCCCAATAAAACCTGTAGGAGCAAGTGATGTAGGGATGATTAGGAGACAGACTCTGTACTTTATGTCTCGTTTCCTTGTCTAAAAGACTTAGTTGGCCTGTCTCTGCATAGTATGCTTCCTATTGGTTAGACCTGGGACTTAAGTCACTTCTTTCTCTCCGAGTTCAATTCTCTTTTGCTTCTAACTCTGACCTGTGCAGTTCAGGTTGTCCCCTTCCTTGCTTCAATAATCAAGGAGAACGCACAACAGGCTTTTAGCTACAGCCAGGCTTAAATTAACCTAAGCTTTTATATCAGCAGCCAATCTTTATTTTCTTACACACAACCACCAACCTCAGGAATCGTTTGTATATGCGTTAATATATTTCCTTGCAAACATTTATTTTACGCTATCTCCTTTCCAATATCTTCGCTTCTTGTTTTCATTTCCGATAAGGTGATGCTTATCCAACTTAAAGACTATATTAACAAAGCACCCACTAAGTTGTGCTAAGTTGCAAACAGCAAGAAATCGATCTGCACCATTGTGGTCTCAGAAGCCATTATATTAAGAGCACCCAGCCACAACAGTTAGTGCAGCTAGCTGGGCATCAAATCACCACCTACACTTGGATTGTGGGCAGTGGTGCAGTTGGTTGAATGGAAAGTAGAAGCCAGAAGCTTCTCCTTTCCTGCAAGTAAAACAGTAAAAAAAGCATATGTGTTTCTACTGTTAATGGCATCAGGAGCCCTTCTCCATCGGCGGTAAAAGCTAAATTTCATCAGTTCTCTCTTTTATAGCTGGAGATGGAATTAAATAGCACAGCTTAAAAATACTATGTTGTAGACCTGTACTTGTCTGCAGGAGGGGAACAAATATCATGGTAAGAAAAATGCTTTCTTTACTGCTTTTATTTTATCTACAAGTAGTCAGCCAGGGGCCTTGATGAAGGTGACCCTCTCTTGGGGAGGGAAGAATTTAGGAATCTACAAATTTACTGCATCAGTCAGTTGGATCCACTCAAAGTTAGACTGGATGAGTCATTTCCATTTTACCAAGGCTCTTGTTGTTTATCTAGAAAGAGCATTTGATCTTGTAAGTTAATGAATACTTGGTACTGCTAACCCAAACACCTGAACATTAGATCCAGAAAGTGATATGTTGTTGGCTCCATGCATCCTTGAGTGTGGTAGTAGTTCTGCAGAAGGGAGTGTACCCTGGTTTTATCAAGTTAAGGTCTTATCCCAGTGCGTGAAGGCTGTTGTGGATGGATTGGGAGGAATAGACATAAACTCAACCCTGAAAAGATTAAGATGCTGCGTGTTGATGGTTTTCCAGGAGCCATGGACTCTCCACTTTTAGTTCTGAATGAGGTAGAACTAGTGTCTAAAGTGCAGGTCCTTCTGGATTTAAGTCTCCTGTTTAAAAGGCAGGTGTCAGCATGGGCCAGAATGACTTAGTTCTGTAATGGTATGTCTTTTCCTGAACTGGGACTCCTTAGTCCAATCCGTGTTTGGATATTTCAGTATGCAGTGTGCAGTGCAAATTGTAATGTGCAGTTTGCTGTATATTGGGCGGCTCTTGAAGATCACTTAGAAGCTGTAACTGTTTTAGAATACAGTGATGTAAACACCTCTGCACCCTAAGAAGTACTGATTACTAGCAAGTTCAATTCAAGATCAAAGTTTTTTTTAAAAACTAATCACTAACTAAGAGGCAGCAAAGCAACAAATAGAATTTAGAGGCAAGGCCATGAGCACACACCTGAATGCTGATAAATCTCATCCTTTCTATTTATCTATAAATAAAATCCTTTCTATTTATAATAGCTGATTTTAGAAAATCCTCTATTAACACCCCTGTACTTGCCTTCCCATTACGTTCTGGTGGAAATCTGAGGTTCCATGGAACACAATTTGAGCAATCCGACTATAAGCTACGAAGAACTGTGTATATTCATGTATGAGGTAGAAAAAGGTGTTAGCGTTAAGATTCTGATCTGGACTTTTATGTAGTACCATTGTATTGTGCCTATGGACCAATGAATGAATTGGGTTGGGAGGGGCTTTTACTAATGATGGCTGTTATGTAAAAAGTCTTTGGCATCTACCTTCCTGAAACCAAGAGAATTGATATTCTTCCCACAAGTATTTCTGAGGGAAATGCTTATGAAAAGGTCTTCTCCTAAGTGAATTCTCGCAGTTTCTTTAAACAGACTTTGTTCATCACAAGATAATATTAAGAAAGAGCCAATTATTCAAGCAGAGTTTCAAGAAAAGCTGAAATTCTGACCTATACACAGAAACAAAGACAATGAACTGGCCCGAACGTATTTGTGCTCATTTCACTTTATGAGGCATTGAGCAAAGATCTGATTAGCTGGCAGTTGGTGAGAGAACATGTTTGAAATACGGTAAGCCATAGAGGCCTGACCAAAAAATTCTTACCAGACCCTCATAAATAAACACAAACCTTTGTGCAATATAACTAACTCATATGGGAAACAGGTCAAGGTTATATATTTTTTATTTATTTATGTATTTGTCAAGCATGTATAAGGTAACAGATACAAGTATAAACATGATTATGAATACAGGAAATGGATACAGATAAATGGGGGACAGTAGGACAGGGATAGTAGGCACGTTGGTGCGCTTATGCACGCCCCTTACAGACCTCTTAGAAATGGGGTGAGGTCAACAGTAGACAGTCTAAGGTTAAAGTTTTGGCGGTTTGGGGAAGAAACCACTGAGTCTGTTAAGGCATTCCAGGCATTGACCACTCTGTTGCTGAAGTCGTATTTTCTGCAATCGAGTTTGGTGCAATTTACCTTAAGTTTGTATCTATTGTGGGCTTGTTTATTGTTGTGGTTGAAGCTGAATTAGTCATTGACAGATAGAACATTGTAGCAGATAATTTTATGTACTATGCTTAGGTCAGACCTAAGGCAGCATAGTTGTCTTAAATCCAAAATTTCAAGTCTGGTGGCGTAAAATATTCTGTTGCAAGCAGTGGAGTAGAGGACTCTTCTCATGAAATATCTCTGGACTCGCTCAATTGTATTAATGTCCAATATGCAGTGCAGGTTCCAGACAGATGAGCTGTATTCGAGAATTGGTCTAGCAAATAAATGTTTTGTATGCTTTGATTAGTAGTACAGTTACCAGAGCAGAAGCTACACAGGATTAGGTTAACAACTCTTAATGCCTTTTTGGCAATATTGTTAGTGTGCTCTCATACTTAGATCACTTCGATTAATTAAGGTTATATACCCCTTCCCTGTAATTGCTTTCTAATAATTAGTGCAATTTCCATATTCCTTCACTGTTCAAAGCTAAATACAAGCTTATATCCCAAATACCCTTTATTAAAGATATTCCTAATTGGGATGCTGAGAGAATATGTAGAAATGTTTCTGTTTAGCTAGCCAGGGATTTCATATTTCAGGTTTACTTCACTCTGAATCCTACGATTATTAAACCCCAAGATTTCCTACTCTTCTGATGAAATGCAAGTGGGGTGGCCTTCCAGAGCGGACATCAGAAGCTCACGCGCGGCCAAACAAAAAAAAAGACGACCCAAAGCCACTAAGACCACGAAAGACAGCATGAGAGGATTATTTTACTGCAGCTGGCGAACGTCAGGAGGAGGCGGGGGCTCGGTTGGAGAAGCCGTCCGATTGCTCCACCTCCTTCCGAAAGCCTATAAACAGCTACAGAGGTGGCTGTAGGTTCGTTTCTTCGAGAGCCGCGGCTGAGGTGGGGGCCTGTCGCTGCAACCGACAGGTAAGTGACGAAGTGAGGTGCGCGTAGCGCGCTACATAGAGAAGCAATTGGAACAATGCCGGGACTTTTCTCGCGATTTGCTCTCCTCAGTTGCCTCGACCATCTTCGCTTTTGTGCCTTAGCTCTGCTTTGGAGGCTCCTGAAGTTAGTTGCCGCCTGGCCAATCCGAGGGATTCCGCGGGGAGGCTTCACTGGGCTCAGACCGGTGGCAATGACGGAATCGCCTTTGCAAAGGCCGTCAAACGCGACCACCTCTAGCGGGGGCGTTTCCAAAGGTGCTTATTCCAAAATGGAAGGTTTTGCGAGGGTTTTGGTTTTTTTTAAGCGTCTGCTGGAATGAATTACTACGTTAGCTTGGAAGACTGGCTCCCTCGTAACCAAGTACGGGGTGGGTGCAGAACCTCTATACCTCAATGTCTGTGAGAGTTGTCTAGGATTGATCTTTCTAAATCCTGTCTCCTCCCTTAAGTAGGTAATTGTCTTTGTTTTCTTCTCCTGCATTCTCCTCTCCGGCTCCCACCCTTCATTAATTGCACTAATAAGGAACTCATTCAACCCAGATGTCTTCGCTTAACTTTTTTTTTTTTTTTTTAGCTGCAAGCTTTCCTTCCAGAAAGGCGTCCTCCCTGGGCCGATTTGCTCTAGACTAGAGGATGCTGAACTTCGTTTTTGTTGGTTTTTAGATCAAGCGCTGGGTTGGTTCCCATTCTGAACGTATTTGGGGAAAGTTTTTAATTGACAAGTGGTAATCTGTTTAAAGGAATCTATTGCATCCTGGCCTGAAGATAGTTGTATTTTGTGAAAAGGCTGTGAGTATATAGCTTAATGGAATGAAAAAAACAAACGTTTCAAGAAGAGATTGGACAACCATTGGTCCGGAATGGCATAAGGTCTTCTGCTTGATCACTGGGTTAGACTAAAGGACCTCAGATCTGTTCTATGTTCTAATTTAGCTTAATCCCACTTATGAAATCTCTGTAAACACTGTTGCTTATGAGAAAGCAGGTTATATGGGGAATTGCAGCCTCTAACTAAAAATTGAGAGTTCAGTAACACCTTTTCAGATTCACACATTTTATTAAAGGACATCCACTTTCATGAACTGTTGCTCATCAAGTTTATGTCTGCCAGCAGACTGCTATTAAAAGGTGCACTGCTCATATAATATAGATTTTGGATTATATCACTGGGAATAGACATGTTAAAAGCTCAATAAAACACCATCTCCTTTATTGCATTTGGGTGTGCTAATAAGGAAATGTTTGAGATTTCTTGGTTTATGATGGATACCCACTGGGGTTAAATATTAATTTAAAATGGAAGTGATTACAGGATAGTTGTCTTTTTTTTAAAATGCAGCCTATCTATCTGCTGGAGATTCCCATATTACTGTTTTGTGAGATTTTTTTACATCAAATGATCTTTAGTAAAAGTATGAGTGGTAAACGTCTTAATAGAAAACTAATTGATGCATGTAATGTAGCTTAATCACATTCATTGACAGTCTATGTGAGGGCTGTCAAACTCCTGGCCAGCGGGCTGAATGCATCATGTGCTGGCCACACCCACGCCTGGTTTAGCAAAGTGGGGGGAAGTCCAGATATGTCATGTGACAACGTGAGTTTGACACTCTTGGTCTATGTGGTTGGCTTGTTGATGTTGACTATCCTGTCCTCAAAGGTTGCAATAATGGAAATTCTTGTCTTGAAAATGAATGAGAATGCATTGAGAATATAACAAAAAATTTAGATATTTACTGAAAATGGCTGTCCATTGTTGGATGGATTTGTAAATCTGACGCTGTCATCTATATTTCAAAATAATTTCGTTTGAATTTTGTCAGTGCAATATTTACAAACTTCTCAGGAAATCTTGAATAGTCTCAAACAGGCAATTTATATTCTGTTTTATAATTTATTCCATCAAAATATATTTTTTATTTTTAGATTGAATTCTTACTCTTTACACACAGAACAGGTTTTGTCGAAGGTAAAATGAGGAAAGATGGAAAATCTAATGCTGTTGCTTTTCTATGGTAGATCCCAAAAATTATGTAGCTGTCTTATCTGAGTCACAGAACTTGTTCTACAGTCTCCAAATTGGACTGTAGAAAATTTTCTAGGCTGGAGATGTTAAATGGCATGGAAATGATTGAATAATAAAAGCTAATTTAAGATATTTTATTAAAACTTATTTTATCCTATTTGCCTTTACTGTGTTGAGTATATTCAAGATAAAATTGTGTAGTATGGAAATACATTTTATCTTGCTTTACAATCATGATGAAAGCATCTTATTATATAAATACTTGATCAAACTTTGAAAAAAAAATGGCCTGAACACATTTGTAGGGAGATAGAACTAGTAAGCTAGTCATTTTTGAAGTAGATGGGATAACATAAAAATCCATATTAAGAGAAATATAATACATTAGCTATGTATACTTTTATAGCTCATTATAATTTGTGAAATGCCTTGCACTGATTTTCTTTTCTAAAAGAGCATTTGAGATTTAGGGCCAAAGTACGTTACATTATTATTAGGTTGTGTACTTTAAAACTTAATCATCATTTTCAGTTTTTATAATTATCTTGTCATTGGCTAATATTTTTAAAGATTAAAAATATTTAATATAGTACAGGTAGTCCTCGACTTACAACAGTTCATTTAGTGACCATTTGAAATTACAGTGGCACTGAATAAAGTGGCTTAAGGCCATTTTTCACACTTATGACCCATGGTCCTGTGATTTACATTTGGATGCTTGACAACTGGTTCATATTTATGATGGTTGTGGTGTCCCAGGGTCACGCGATCCTCTTTTGTGACCCCCTGACAAACAAAATCAGTGGGGAAGCCAGATTCATTTAAAAATGGCAGTGATTCACTTAACAAATGTAGCAAGTAAAGTTGTAAAATGGGGCAAAACTCACTTAACAAATTTCTCACTTAGCAAAATAAATTCTGGGCTCAATTGTAGTCGTACATCAAGGACTACCTGTACTTTCCTACCGTGTTTCACTGAAAATAAGACAGGGTCTTATTTTCTTTTGACCCCTGAAATAAGCACTTGGCCTTATTTTCGGGGAGATCTTATTATTTTTGAGGTACAGGAGGCTGTGAATGTGGTCACCTCGTGGCTGCTGCTGTGTTTTGGGGAGGGCTTATTTTCGGGGGACGGCTTATTTTAACGCATGTGCTCAAAAGCCTGATTGGGCTTATTATCCAGAGAGGTCTTATTTTCAGGGAAACAGGGTACATTTACTACAGGAAAAGGAATTATCAACTTTTTCTTTGAAAGCGCTGAAAATTATAAAGGTCAGACATTTCCAAAATGGCAGAATGTGTGATTGGATTAAGAGGCAAACAATATCACTCAATGAAAAATAGTTTAATTTTATTTCAATAACAATTATTATTTAAAATCCTGATTTTATTTAAAACACTGACTCCTTCAAAACCCTTTCTGTCTCCTTCCATAGACTTTCAGGCCGTCTTCCAGCAATATTTCTTTCAAGGAAGTTCTCAGTTTCACCTACAACAAAGATAAATCCCTGAGCCTAGTCCAGAACTCAATTGAGACAAAATTTAACTGTCTGGGAAATGTTACTTTGACAACTTCCAATATTTATTATCTTTTCGTTCTTTTATCATGTTTCTATACATTAAGACGGAGTTTATGTTCATCTTACAACAGAGTCAAAAGTGATTCCCAGTATTAAGTTCTCAATACATAAACATAAAACTACTTAGGGGCCCAGCAAAACACTTTGCAACCAAATTTGAAACCAAATACTGAAAATAAAGATGGGGCAATATTTTTGGCAAATGTCTCAGCTTGTATTTTTCCTCCAATCCTTATCTTAAGTTGACTCAGCCTTCTAAGATCGGGAAAATGAGGACCCAGATTATTGGGGGCAATATGCTGATTCTGTAAAACGCTTTGATAGGGTTCTAAAGCACTACGAACTGGTATATAAAGTGGTAATTGATGATGGTAAGGATTCCATAAAGTCAAATACTTTTGGAGATTCTCATTCTGAAATAAGCTCCATTACTATAACAAAACTCTGATTCATTTTTAACAGGATATGACTCCACAATAATTTTTGCAAATTATTTATGAACAAGGTGTCAAATGAATCAGTGGCCCATAAGAAGCCTGTACATTTTGCCCCACTGAAAACATACAGAAAAATAAAGTAGAATAGAAAAATTCTACAATTTGAAAATTAAATGTTCCTATTTAATTTTCTGTCCATGTACACATGCAGCTAAGAAGCTGTTTGTGAACTGATTAGCAAATGTTATTGTTAATATGTGCCACATATTTAATCCATTAATAAATAAGAAACAGGACATCCCTTTCATTCTTTGGCTTCTTTAGGGTTAGGATTAGTCATAGTCCTATTAGCATATCTAAACTATGATCACCAAGGTATGGGTAGCTATCACTACACCCACTTGTAGGCAGTACTAGCAGGTGTATGCAGTTGCAGTTTCTGATGAAATCAGCACATGTAAACCAGCTTCAAATTAAGGCAAGTCCAGGGCATTATCCTAAAAAAACCCAGTGCTATTACATATTCAAGATGACTACATAAAAAGAGAGGAATTTCTTATTTGCAACTGAATCAGGGCTACAATATACTAGACCAGTAATGGCAAACCTTTTCAGCACTGAGTGCCCAAATTGGAATGCACATGCATGCATGCACGCATCCAAAGATCAGGTGGTCGGCGCACGCATACCTGTTTTTTGGTCATTTTCAGGCCATGTTTTGGGGAAACAGCCTGAAAAACGACCAGAAAACATCCCAAAAGTGGCCTCTTTTGGCCATAGTTTGGGATGTTTCCAGGGTGTTTTTCAGTGCTGGAAATCAGAAGAGCAGCTGGCGATGGTGTGTGTGCCCACAGAGAGGGCTCTGCGTGCCACCTCTGGCACATGTGCCATAGGTTCACCATCACAGTACTAGACTATGTCTGAAAAATACTTGTAAGGTGATTGTTTTGTAGGCTGTTTTCATTATTATCAGAAAGAGGAGAGGTGGAGAAATCTGTTCCTTCTATGCTGATATTATTAGAAACATGTATACATGTTCCTGTATACATGTTCCTTCTCAGGACAAACAAATTAGTTGTTAATTCAAGGCTGATATAGTCCTTTCTATAATAAATGTGAAAAAATATCAATCAACACTAAATAAGTTGGATGTATCACCAAACTACATCCAGTAAATATATCCAATAAATGCAAACATTTCTATTCATAGCTGGAAGTCTACAATGGAATTTCAAACAATGAATTCCAAACTGATAAACATCTGAATCTGGGTAGTGCATTTAACTAAAAAGTTTATTTTCACAAGAGCCTTTCCAGTACATATTTTACCTTAGATTTCTTTACTGTTGTATGGCACTGCTTTCATGTTTTGTTTCCTCTTTTGATTATACCCAAAACTTGCTAACACTATTTATGCAGATTGCAAGCAAACATCTGTCAAGAGAGGAAAGTTGGGAAAGAAGGATAGGTACAAATAAAAGACCTACTACTGTCACTGGATCTATTTCAAAGTTCATGCATTATCTGCATTTTGAAAGGAATATAAGTTTTATTCCAGCTTATTACGTGAGCAATGCTTAAGTGCTGAAGATACACTGAAACTTGAACAGCTGAACGGAAGAACACACCCACAGTTGCAAGCAGTGTTTAATATTAACAGGAGCTAGGATGGCATTTATGAACATTCTGTAAAATCTTTTACAGGTAGTTATCAAGTTATGACAGCAATTGTGTCCAGAATGTGTGTTGCTAAGGAAGGCGGTTATTAACTGAGACGCCTATTTTTAATGACTCTTTTGCTAGAGTTATTAAGCAAATCACTGCAACTAAATGAATGATGCAGTCCTTAAGCGAATCCCACTACCCTCATTGACTTTGCTGTCAGAAGTCAGCTGGGTGATGGTGATCACATGACCTTGGGATACTGCAACTTTTGTAAATTCAAACTGGCTGCAAATTTTGATCATGTGACCATGACAGCACAGTGCTGTCATGGTCACGTGATCAAAACTTACAACCATGCATGGTTGTAAGTGTGAGGATTGGTTGTAAGTGCAAAACTGATTGTAAATCATTTTCTTCCCTTTTCAAATGGTCAGTAAAAAAATGATTAAGTAGTGGACTACTTGTATTCCTTATTCTTCTCTCTGAAGTTCTCTGAATGTATTATAACTTAACCCAACTACTTCACATAAAATGCTTGGAATGCTTGGAAAACCATCTAAATTCTCTACAGCATAAAGCTATGATTATGATTAACGTAACTACTTGTGTTGCGCTGAACCCCCACTGATGTTGCTGGGACTCAAAATAAAAAGGTGTGTAAATTGTTTTTGCTAATCCAATTTATATAGCCACACATCTCCCCCAAAGGGGACTCTGGGTGGCGCACAACAATTAAGACTTTAAAGGCTGAAAACTCAGCAATTTTTTGTAGTGTCAGATAAACAGAACCACACACTGTTTACAAACTGGTTTAGATTTATGCCAACATGGAGAAGAGGAATCAGAATCATTTATTTACACAAAGAGAGAGAGAGAGACAGAGAGAGAGAGATTATCAGACTTGTTCACATTGTGTTTAGAAGTTCTGAAACTACAGTGAGAACTGCTAGCTTTTCAACGGACATCTGTAAAACTCACTCTGCTTTGCCCGATAAAAACAGCTGCAAGAGCCTACCCTGATCAAAATACAGGAAGAAGTGACACTTAAGCAAAAGAAAACCTAGATGTTCAAAAAAACAAAAAACAAAAAAACAATTGCTGCCGGGGTGCACGAGATATAGGAAAGTTGACAAACCAAACGAACAGTGAGACTGCATTTTCACAGGGATGGCACAGCTGGCACAACATCCTTTGGGGCTGTGCCCAGGGGAAGAAGAGCGCTGACAACAACCTCTCCTGTTGCCTTGACTCTCAGTTCATGACTTCCAAGCGAAGGGACGCCCCACGACTCTCTTGCACCACACCTGCTCAACAGAATCCAGTCTGCTGAACTGAGAAGCCTCGATCCTCCTTGTCCCGCAGGGTAAGGAAGGAAATAAAAGGGGGGGGTCCCTTTCAAGTCAGCCAAGCCT